>JAVTVY010040939.1:0-18562 GCA_036873755.1 Hanleya hanleyi | reverse complement strand
CCTATATTGTTGTTAACGAAAGACAGGCTGTGTTGCAGACAATCGTTAATCCAATAATTGTTAATTATGATTTATTGCCTATAATTTGTAAAGTGAAATCTTTCGTTGGGTCTTCCGTTGACAAAATACGACAAAATAAGCCAAAAATTAGTTCCCCATCGTGGCTTGGCAAATGCTAGAAAATGTAAAGAATCATAAATTTATATTGTCGTAGGCCTGTAATAAAGCATCGTGTTTGACTGGCCGCGAAATCTTTAATTTATAGAACTAGAATTTCAACCAATAACCAAGGCAGGTACATCTCAAACGTCCATACGAGACCATGACAGGAATAACCAGTGTACCTTTTGCACCACATATCTGGTGGTACTTTGTAGCGAGTTGTACCCCACGCCCCCTGACCATATGTTACGAGTACTCTGATTGGCAGCTTTGTCTTGCGCAGATGTTAGTTACCTTGCCCAGAGTACGTAAACTAATCACTGGCTTCATTGCTCTGAGTCGGCAAACCAATTCCTGGTTGCAATGCGTTGTGTCAATGAATCGTTCAAGCGATGACACTATTCTATGGGGCAGTTTTTATCTTATGCAGATCTTGCTCACATACAATGGTATTAGCCTACGTTCGATGAAATTTATATATTTCCTTCCTAGCCAGTTAACGTTCCCCTTCTTTTTTCGAAAGGGAAACTGAATTTTATAAGCTGAGTACAAAAGACAGGAACATAGACGCCTTAGAGGACTTTGGTTCTGTTTTGGCCAAGACGGATAAGGTAAGAGACTTCAAGATAATTGATGGGCAATGTGACCATAAACGTATTTTTTTCTCCTGCTTTTGATTATTTATGAAACTTCAGGCGACAAGCCAGGACGATAGTAAAATCTAATAGAGCCGTATAATCGTTGAGGTAAGACCACTACTCCAATGTATCTAGTAGATATTTCTGTTCATATGGATGTGTCACGATTATCACCCATATAGGGCTTTTCACATACAGTCGTGTGCGACTCGGCGTATCATCAGCCCCTGCAATGTTCCGGGGAACCATGCAGTGTGCATTGAAATGTATTCCCCTGTTGTGTATGGAACTATTCCTATCTATAGCTTATGTGATTAACAGAGCACACATTGACATGGTTATCTAAATCTTCGATAGCCAACATCCCTTGTGAAGTACTTTTATGTTTTTCAACTTAATCGAAGTATGTGAATTCACAAAAATCACAGGGCAAGAGTCCGTTTATATACAAATACGTATACAAATACAATTACACTGGTGTATACAAGCTCATATACACGACTTACTGAATAATTAACGAAATTAGTTATTTAATCATGGTAATAATTCTTTATACACACTATAGACATTGGCAATCCGAGCAGTAAATAAGACAGTAAACAATTTACACATCATAATTCATTAGTTCCTTCATTATCCATCTCGTCAGGACACAAATTTCTCTCACATTAAATGTTGCAATCGTCCGCTAACTTAGTCGCAGAGAAACTTTACGTGTATGTTTTATAGTCATTCTTTGAAAAATAAATCTCCTTGGACTAGTATCGGCGATTCCGACAATACAAATTTCGTTATAAATATTGCCATTAAGAAATATCTGAAACTTGTGAGTCCTGGAATACTTCATCGTAGACAGCTAAGTTGGTGGGGTAGTTTTTTATACGCCCGTCAAATTTGACGGGACGTATTATGGTATGGCGTCGTCCGTCCGTCCGTCCACCCGTGCGTCCGTCCGTTAACTTTTTCTCGTCAACGCAACTCGTCCTAGAGTTTTCAGTGGATTCTTCTGAAATTTGGTACCCCTGATCGGTACCATGTGATCTATGCGCACGTGATCTAAGTTTTTTCGGCCCGATTCGACGTTTTCTTGAGTTACTCCCTTGATTTTGGTCTGAAATCCTTGTATTTGGCACCTACTGTCTTCGTCAACGCAACTCGTCCCAGAGTTTTCAATGGATTCTTCTGAAATTTGGTACACATGATCGGTACCATGTGTAGATGTGCATGAACTTTTTTCGGTCCGATTCGATGTTTTCTTGAGTTACTCCCCTTGATTTTGGTATGAAATCCTTGTATTTGGCACCTACTGTCTTCGTCAACACAACTCGTCCCAGAGTTTTCAATGGATTCTTCTGAAATTTGGTACACATGATCGGTACCATGTGTAGATGTGCACAAACTTTTTTCGGTCCGATTCAACGTTTTCTTGAGTTACTCCCCTTGATTTTGGTCTGAAATCCTTGTATTTGGAACCTACTGTCTTCGTCAACACAACTTGTCCCCGAGTTTTCAATGGATTCTTCTGAAATTTGGTACACTTGATCGGTACCATGTGTAAATGTGCAGGAACTTTTTTCGACCCGATTTGACGTTTTCTTGAGTTACTCCCCTTGATTTCGGTCTGAAATCCTTGTAATTGGCACCTACTGTCTTCGTCGATGCAACTCGTCCCAGAGTTTTCAATGGATTCTTCTGAAATTTGGTACACATGATCAGTATCATTTGTAAATGCGCATAAACTTTTTTCGAACCAATTCAACGCTTTCTTGAGTTATCTGCCCTTGATTTTAGTCTGGAATACTTTTATTTGGCACCTACAGTCCTCGTCAACGAAACTCGTCCCAGGGGTTTCATTGCATTCTTTTGAAATTAGGTACACATGATGCCGAGTTTTCGAGTTCATTCAACAGTTTCTTGAGTTACTCCCCTTGATTTTGGTCTGAAATCTTTTATTTGCCACATAACTGTACTCATGAACGCAACTCGTCTCAGACTTTTCGATGGATTTTTTTGAAATTTGGTACATATGGTCGGTACCATGTGTAGACGTGCACAAACTGTTTTTGAGCTGATTCGACGTTTTCTTCAGTTACTCCTCTTGATTTTAGTCTGAAATCCTTGTATTTGGCACCTACTGTCATTTCGACCCAATTCATCAGGCTGATGAGCTTACTTTTGCAGCTTTATGGTAACAAAAATTTTGTTTTAAAGTTACTGATACATATATAAGCGCATAACCAGGGGTGGGAGAATATGCACCCCCGCAGAGTAAGAGTAACTGGAGTTCTATTTGCTCCTACAAATATCACTCCAGGCCCTTATGTTGTTTATCGACTGTATTTTTTTACGGGCGTATTTTGGGTTCAATTGAACTCTTGTTTTGTGGGGGAGAGAGGACAGACAAACCATCTGTATTGATAAAGAATTGTTATTGTTTCTATATAATCTAGGATACTAACAGTGAGTTACAAACAGACAGACCGTACAACAAGGCCAATGCATATGGCGCAGGGTACATTAACCGGGATAACATTTTACCCGGTCTGGCATCTTTTCTTGGAACCGCGTTGGTTAAAATGTTCATCCCTGACCGGAAGAAGCGATGTAAAGTGGGAGTTTATGTTCCCGGGCAGTACGAGGTTGTTCCAGACGCGAAGAAAGAGACCGACTATAGTAAGTCAAAGTATCATTCCATTTATATTTGACGTGAGACAGCTAAACTAATAAGTTACTGGTCATCACCGGACAGACAAGATCAGATGTGAGTAGACTCTTAGTGATCTCGAGAATTTTTTTACTGCGTCTAACACAGACGGACGAAAAGGTGACATTATAATTACTTCTCATTTTACATTACACAACAGGTATTTTCTTAGCTTCATCCTTTAAAACGGACACACCCAAAGTCGCCGCGTCGGAGAAGTCGGATGTTTACTTACGAGTGGTAAAGGATTTCACCGGCGATGGACCCCTCCAAATGTCACTTAACGCTGGTTAGTTTCTGCGAATAAACCCTGCAGTATATTTGAGAAGTGCTATGAATCCAATAATTCGTGTACCTGCCTAATCGACTACCTTTATTAAGAGTAAAATGGTTTAATATTTTAGGTTTAATGTTTAATGGTTTTGTTTTCCCACACATTTAGGTTCTCTTGGATGGAAATTCAATAAAAATGTACCTGTATTAGGAGATCATCTGTATTAAGGAACCAGTGTTCGGTACTTGTGTGGAGTTTTCGATATAGGCCCAGTACTGCATACTGGGCCGTTTTTGATTCTCAGAATAAGATCAGCATTATGAGCCCAGAGATTCCATACATGTAAAATACTCTTTACGCGCCACTACAAATCATCTGTTCTACCACATGCGAGTGTGAATTGTTTGCTCTTATCCTCGCTTTTGATCCGATCAAACCGATCAAATCGCAGCAGAATCAGCGTGGTGTGTGATAGACGATTTATTGTGGCGCGCTATAAGAGGAAGTATGACTCAACATTTCACAGGTGTGAAACCTATCTCGTGTTTATACCTGGATGGCATTCGACACCTGAAAGTTCTATATACAATACTTATTATGTATACTGTAGCGTATTTCTGAAACAGCTTTCTTTCGACTTCTCATCAGGCCAGGTTGTTGAACAGAAAATCGGAGTGAATTCTGATGGTATGGCTTACGGCTGGAGTCGACCTCACAGACTTGGTAAGAAACGCTGTGGATGTTACCCTGCTGATTGTGTCGAAGAGTAAGGATAGAACAAACCTAGCCTACAGCCGAACGTTTCGTTTCTGTCTCATCTCACCGAGACACTCTCCTGCAGATAAACGTGCTGTTGCTATTTCACACTGACGACAAACCTCTTTCTTGATGGATCTTGCTGTCACTCCTCTCGATTTATAAATCGATCATTAGAAAACAGGATAAAAAGGGATATATGAGTGTATGGTAGTTTTCTTTTCAAATCTATGATGCCATCTAGCTGTGTGAATTTCGCCACTTCATCAGCACTTTTAACAATAACTGTCCTTTCACAGTTATTTTATGACATATTTTGGAACACAAATTTTAAAAACCTTTATGGAAATAGTATCGTCTTTTCTACAATATATCTGTATAATTGTATTTATAATTGCCTACCTTGTCTGCAGTTTATGTACACACAGATCAACCATTTATATATGCCCACAATACTATATATTCTTTTTGTATTCTTACAATAAAACTTGTTTGTATGAGTACGTCTTGGTGACGCTTCTACAATTATGAGGGGAATTTCAAATCCTATTTTCGGAATAAATAACGCACTATTTGCAAAATTCTCTGAGAAAGTACATGTCAATGGGCGTTGCTAGCGGGCTAATATGCAATTATGAGGGAATTTAAATTCTATTTTCGAATTAAATAACGCACTATTTGCAAATTCTCTTAGAAAGTGCATGTCACTGGGCGTTGCTAGCCGGCTAGTCTTCGGGTATACATACGAGCAAATGTTCATAGTCAACAAAAAGGAGAAATTACTTCCCAAAGGCCACATGGGCCGATTGGGATGCATAAAGGACTTTTCGAATATACTCGTTTGCTTTTTGGTGTATCATCAGCCCCTGAAAAGTATCTATACATGGTCTTGTGTGACTTTATATTAGTGATCGGAGAACGGAAGACTTTAAAAACACGAGAAAGGGACGTGACGGCTGCCAGATACTGGATTCCGTCTTAAATATTATTAGACAAAATAGACAATTATTGCCTTCGTGGCAGTGGGAACAAGCTACGACAGAATGCATTTTGGAAAGAATGACTGACTTTTTCACCATAATTCTGATTCAGTTTCATCCGACACGGGGCCTTATCGAGTCATTTGATGCGGTGTCATATGGAGTGGGGACCGTTCTATCACACAGCATGTATAATGGAACATCTCGACCGGTCAGTTTTACATCGCGTACGTTGACCGCCGCTGACCGAATAAATAACTGGATAACGGAGGGTCTCCTTGCGACGTTCGGAATAAACAGATTTCACGAGTATATTTCCGGACGAGCGTTTGAAATGATAATCGACTACAAACCTGATATCTGTCCATTAAATTAGCCGAAATCCATTCCTCAGATGGCATAGCAATGTGTTTAACGTTGAGCGTTAACACCACAAGTTTATCAGTACAATATACAAACCAGGAGCTTAAGTTAAAATGCAAATATATTGAGTCGACTACTTTTGATTTCACAAAGAAACGAATAGCCAAAGCGGTGTTACTTACTTGTGATTGCTGAACAGGAAAGAGCACTTACACAGAGAGACCACACAGTAAATTATATTATGTTGGATGCTAATTCTTGAGGGGTGGCTTGAATCTATTATAGATGAGCCGTTCTCTTCCCGGGAATACGAACTAATCTTGCAGAGTGGATGTATTGGGTGGTCGCCATTCCTTTGTAACGAAGACAGCTAGCCTCAGAATAACTACGAAAGGACTCGCGTTTAGTTGTGTAAACCAGATGTGAGGAAAACACCTGTCCAGAGGCAACAGTCGCATCAATGAGCCTACACGATAAACATTCGACACATCGTTATTCCACACCAAGTGAGAGGGTGTATATTCGAAATAATGCAGCTGGACAAAAATGGTCACCTGCTTAGATCAATGCGGTCACTGGCCCAGTGTTGCGTGATGATACTAAAATGGGTTTCAGACGGCATAGCGACCAAATTCTCGAAATATCTTGAGATAAAATGCCTGGAAATGTATTTTTTCCCCGACGATAATACTGGACGTGTTACTGTCCCAATACAACATTGAGGCGATATGCAAGAGGTGGGGGAAACTGACGACGTCTGGCGACTAAAAGCAACCATATGACTCTTCAGGAAAGCATCCCTCTGGACCTAACATTCAGACCCGAGAATACGGTGGATTCTCGGACGTAGCCTTAGTATCTCAGTCGCGCTTTTATTGCAGCTGTTCATGTCGAGACTATGAAGTATCCACACGACCCCTAGCACCGGCTTAAGCGGAATTAGAAACGCTAGCTCGGGAGCGGTGATGACAGATCAGCTCAAACAACTCATCTGATGTTAATGGATGAGCATCGTGGACGTCTGATGGAGCAAACGCCTCAAAATGCAAGAATAAGCAGAGAAACTAATGCACGACGTCGTACGGCTTAAATTTCCCACCAAAACAATAAACCTACATACATTTGTCTCAGATAGAGACTGGTAGTGGTAGCCTGGGACAAAGTTGGGGCTGACGTTTCCGCAAGGACTACCAACGTCAACACAATCTGATGAGGTGGTGAAAACGATACCTATATCTGTGACATCGTAATGTATGACCATCAAGAACATAACAATACCATACAATATTGTTTTGCTCGACTCGACTCTTGGTTGACAAAAGTATGGCAAAAAAGCCAAGAACAGCAGACAAATATCAAAAGCACAATATTATAAAATGAACAGAATCATGTAAATATTAAATTTCTTTCCCTTGGTGGAGTATCGGTACCATGCAGCTTGCAGCAGTGTCCGGTTGGCAGTTTTACCAAGAGCCATCGGGTTTTTTTCTGTATGAATATATTTCCGTAATCCTAACAACGTGACGATCACCATGATCAAGATATTGTACTGGGGATCGTCAAGGTCTCCACACAGATTATATATATAATTATGACTGGGAGTAAATTGAGAAAATTGCGGGTTGCTATTTGTTCAAGTTCTACTAGTATCATGGAGTCCATATATGACATTGCAGTGTTTGTATCATTCTCCAGTCTATTAATAGATCATTGTTTAAGCTCCTGATTGAACATCATGTCAGACACGTGTCGAGGGATATAATTTATTCAAGGGCTTAGAGTAGGAGTATATTCATGAATAAAACTTACTTTAGTTTCATTTTCAGTTTCAGTCTACAGACTTGCTTTAAGTCTAATTTTTTTTGACAGAGCATCTTCAAAAGGAACTTGTTAACTTGACTCATTCGCGAGAATGGAGCACAGCCAGAAAAAGGGTGATGGCCCATCACCTTTTTATGGTAATGATGCCTGTTCATCACCCTTTAAAGGTGATGAAAAAGGGCGATGGCCAATGTCGTCACCCTTTTAAGGCGATGGTCCAGGCCGTCACCCTTTTAGGGTGATAGCCATTACCCTTTTAGGGCGATGACATGAACATTTGCACTCATTACTGATCACCCTTTTAGGGTGATAGTCATCACCCTTTTAAGGTGATGGTGGAAAAGGGTAATGGGTCTAACTCAACACCTTTTTGAGATCTGGCGTTAGCCAGAGGCTCGTTAGAATGCTGTAGGGAAATGGACAAAAGTGCGAACCGACTCACGGGATAGCCTTACGCTGCATGAACATGATGAAAGTAGTTCCACAGGGATGAGTTTTGGGGATCCTTAGTGGTTGAAAGACTTTTGTATGTCTATATTTAGACACTAATAGTCACTTGGCATATATTTGATCCCTTATCTGCATTAAATATTACTCTATTAAATATTACTACGCTCTAAAGTTTGGCAGACTGGTATCGTCACTTTACCAAAGCTTGGACTCTGCTGAGAAAATTATACAGTTTAGCTGGTTAGGTTTATATGTGAGAGATGCTCTACCATAGCAGCCAACCTGGCCACCATTGTCTCATTATCACCTTTGCAGGCCACTGTTTGCTTTTCTCACAAGAGCAAGCTGTAACCTATCTTATAATCTTTTCCTATCTTGTACTCCACCAGTCAACCTGTGGGATATCCAAAGTGTAATACATGTCTTGTCATATCCTAACTTGTGACATAACCATCATCAACCTTGATGTCCAGCCCTTCTCACTCATAACACTAAATCAATCTCTATTTACCCATAGGTATACATGTAATCTCTCTTATTTACCCCTAGGTACATGTAAGTTCTGTACAAGCTGACCTTAATCCCCTGTGGGTATTTAGGCCTGGGCTTCATTCCACTGGCCCCTTTACCATCGAATTCTCAACAGGTCAGTTTGCAGTTTCAACGCAACACCAACAATACCATGTTAAAGAAGGTATCATATTGCTTTCTTTTATGCTGGTTAAATTAACATGGTGGTCATGGTGTTCATCTGGAATCCCAAACTGACGTATTGGAGGAATGTATCAAGATAAAGAGCAAGTATCAGCTAGTTTGGTTGAGTCAAGGTTGGATGAGCACCTACTGTAGTGTCTAATTGGACGGGAATTAATTGGGTAACACGTGGTTAGCGTAACGTGTGCAACTTCCCTCATTATAGGACTACCTTTCATTGTTCCCACAGATCAATTTCACATAAACTACGATAAAAGTAACTCCCAAAATGGAAGTCATTGTGATATAATATTCTATATTTCGGCTTCCATTTTCGGAGTTGTTTTGTTTGTTTTAAACTTATTTTATTGTCTTCAAAACAATTGGATTGAGGACAAGTTCTTCCAACTTAGTTTCCCCTCTCCAAATATAGGTAAAACAAATTTTGTGAAGAAAATCAAACAACAATATATAAACTTATACAACGTTACAGTCTCGTTAACTTGTGCATATCTCCAAGTGCAGATCTAACAAATTTGTTAAAAAAGTCACAGATCACTATTTGAACATATACATTCTTACAGGCAATGATAGACAAATGTGAAGGCTACACGTGCAAGGATTGGCGTCCTGATTTTAAGGAAAATAAGAGGCACCCAGGTCCACTTCATTGAAAGAAACATCTAGCTGAATCGCTGACTATCTTTGATAAATTTTTGGACAGCATTGAATACTTGTATATTGTTAGTTAGCAAGAGAGATGGACTGCCCCACAACAATTGATGGACATTTGTATTTGGCGGTATGTTATCAAGTAATTCCTTTCTTATATTTTCGTAACGCGGACAAAATAATAAATAATGTTCGGCATCCTCTGTTGGTTCCCCACATGCGCAATGTCCGGTTTCGTGAAGTTTTATGTGATATAAATCTCCATTAAGCTGGCTACAGCCGTGTCGTAATTTCGTTTGACATATATTCATTTTCCTGTATCCAACAGAGTAGTACACAGCGGGTGGTTTTTTGGACGAGATTTTAGACTTGAACAAGTTATATGAGCTCGAGTTTCTACTGTCATGCGAAAGGTTATTCCAGTGATCAATGGCGGAAGGTATAAATGAATTTTTAAATAGTGTTAAACGTGTTTTTGGGATAATGTAGTTATTATCATTTCTAAGTCGGTAAGGTGTTACTTCACCAACAAGAGGAGTGACTAGATTTGCTAGGTATTGCGGTACTTCACCATTGTGGATTTTGTACATGGTTGATAGTTTTAAATTTTCCCTCCTAGCTTTCAACGTTTCCCATCCTGTTTCAAAATAAAGAGACTCTCTTGGAGCGTAAGCGGGCAGGCCAGTAACAATACGTGCTGCAGTCAGTTGTAGTTTTTCAATAGTTTCGGATTGTTCTTTGGTGCAGTTGTCCCAAACTACAGAAGCATATTCAAAGGTTGGTCTGATAAAGCTGATGTAGATTTGGTTCAGCGTTTTCCTTTTAAGTTTGAATTTAAATTTGCGCAGGATTCCAATTCTTTTAGATACAATTGAACATATATTATGGATATGACTGTGCCATTTACAATCATTTTGGAATACCAAACCTAAATGACGGTGATTATTGGATATCTGGAGAAGAGTGTTATCTAAATAGATTTCAGGCAGTTTAATTAGGTTTCTATTGCTGATTAGTAACATGACTGTTTTTAAAGCATTGAAATTTAATAGCCATTGTTTGGACCAGTCTTGTAGTTTACGCAGATCATGGTTCATTATTACTTCAATTTCAGGTATGTTAGGGGACGAATACATCAGGCAAGTATCGTCCGCAAATAGGCGAGCGATAGTAATAAGATTTTCAACGATATCATTGATATAGATTAAAAAAAGAAGAGGTCCCAGAACTGATCCTTGTGGAACGCCGGCGTTACCGGATCTCATTTGCGAATAGGCTACTCCGGTTTGCACACAGTGGCATCTGTCACTCAGATAGTCTTCAAACCATGTTAATAGATCGTCTTCTATTCCATACTGTTTTAATTTGAAAAGAAGGCCTTTGTGCCAGACACTGTCAAACGCTTTGGAAATGTCACAAAATACAACACAAGCAATTTCCCCATCATCAAGAGTTTTACATAGATTGTGATAAAAATCGATTAACTGTAGTACAGTTGAATGACCGGAAAGAAAACCTGATTGGTACTTATAAAAAGCGTTATTAGAATGCAAGTGGTTATACACATGTTTAAATATTACGCGTTCCATTATTTTTGCCACACAGCTTAGCAGGGAAATAGGACGGTAGTTAGAAGGCAAATGTTATCATCTGTTTTAAAGACTGGTATAATATTAGAGACTTTCCATTGATTGGGGAATTTGCCGGTCGATAAAGACATATTAAATAAAATTTTAAGTGGTTTACATACTGATCGTGACACGCCTTTAAGCATTTTATGACTAATAAAATCATTCCCAACAGCTTTGTTAGTTTCAAGGTTTTGGATTATATGAAAAATTTTCTCTTCGGTTATGCTGATATCTGTAATTCTACCATCACATTTGTATTTAAAGGGGGGTAACTGTACTCCATTGTCATCAATAGTGGACACAGGGGCAAAATAATCATTCAGTAAGTTGGCCTTCTCCATACAATCTTCCACAATTTGTTCGTTCCCGTCAGCATCTATATTCACTAACGGTGGGATTTCTCTATTTTCTGATCTATTCATAATTTGGTTGAGTTTTTTCCAATAAAATTTTGGGTTAGTAGATTTATTTGAGTCTAATTCAGTTTCTATATTGTTATGGTAGGTTTCTTGGGCATGTTTTTTTCATATTGTTAACTTTATTTCTAATTGTTTTGTATCTGTTCCAGTCAGAAATTTTCATGCTCTTCTTAGCCTTTTTCTTTATTCAATCCCGTTTACGGATTTCCTTCCGTAGCTCAGAATCGAACCACGGTTTATCGTTTGGTCTTATCGTAACGGTTTTGTTTGGGATACACTGGTTAGCGATTTCATAAAATTTCGCAGTGAAATTATCACATGCTTCGTTTACGTCTGGGCAAGCCATGAAAAAACGATTCCAGTCGATGTCGTTCAATAGTATATTGAACCTATCGTAGTCACTGCCGTTATATATCCAGATTTGTCTCGTATGCGTGTCGTAAATTGGAGCTAATTGACAGATCTACATATGTGGCATGATGATCACTAATCTTTCGGTCGACATTAAAAACACCACAATCATGTATATTAAGAGTATTGGTAATAAAAATTGGGTCCAGCAAAGTTGCTGAGCGTTCTGTAACTCGAGTGGGTTCCGATATTATATTATGGATGCTACATCGTTGCGAGATGTCAAACAAAAATCGAGAGTTGTCATGTAAGAGGTCATCATTGAGATCGCCCAGTAAAACCAGATTTACGTTAGTGTCCAATGCATTTTCGATCATGTCTTCGAAGGCTAGGTATATAGATTCGGGGCTTTTGTAAGAGATATTTAAGAGGATGACGTTGTTTGATAGTCTAATTTTGAGCCACATTGTTTCAAAATGTTTTATTTCAAGATCTAGTATCCGAGTACACTTGAGGCGCGTTGATGTGTATACCAAGATTCCTCCCCAGGGAGATAAAAGATTTGGATTCCTGTCTTGACGGAATGGTTCGCCGAAACCTTCAGTAGTATACAAAGCGTCTTTAAAGTAACATTGACCTCAGAAATTTGCATATGACCTTTGTGACGTCACGTTTCATCCAATCAGAAGCGAGTATTGATGTCACGTGGTGTGTGGTGGGTGGATGGTGGTGGTGGGTGGTGGGTTTAAGATGGCGGCTGGTGGGTGGATGGTGGTGGTGGGTGGTGGGTTTAAGATGGCGGCTGGTGGGTGGATGGTGGTGGTGGGTGGTGGGTTTAAGATGGCGGCTGGTGGGTGGATGGTGGTGGTGGGTGGTGGTTTTAAGATGGCGGCTGGAGGATGGATGGTGGTGGTGGGTGGTGGGTTTAAGATGGCGGCTGGTGGGTGGATGGCGGTGGTGGGTGGTGGGTTTAAGATGGCGGCTGGTGGGTGGATGGTGGTGGTGGGTGGTGGGTTTAAGATGGCGGATTGTAGAAAAACGTATAAAAGGAGTCGATTTTTAGGGTAGGGGTGTATTGATTGCAATCTGACTTACCTGACCTGACCCGCCTGCCAGCCTTGCCTGTCTGTCTGCTTGCCTATCCGCTTGTATGAGACGAAAAGCATGAGACGTGGAGAAGATTTTCCCTGGGACCCAGCAGCACCTCCGGTTGAAGTCTTGCCTGAAGACGAGCGTGTCAGGGACATTTATCAACGTCACTGGGCTACCATACGCCATTGCTTTCACCGTGACCGTCGTCTATTGGACTTGTATAACTTTCGGCTGCAGGACCTCACGTATCTGTCTACCTATGCCGAGAACATTTTCGCAGATCAGGTGACAGCGTTCAAGTTGAATATGACATTCGGGTACATTTTTACGGCACAAGGAGACGGATCAGGTGCGGTATTATTATCCCAGCAATAATACCTATGTGTTTGATCAGCCGTTCACGGTGACGGATGCGATTTCTCTGGAGCCACTCATCGACCAATTGACTACGTTGGATCCATTGGAATGGGCCCGGTTGCAACGCCCCAATACCCAATGGCTTGTGGAAATGGTGACCAACGTCACATTTTTCGTCACGAAAATGAGAGATCATCCTATCGGTGCTCCTGTACTACTACCCCCGTGGTTGCTTCGTCGAAAAGGTATGTATGCATTAACAGCAGGGGTACACGGGCCCTACAAAGACCGGAAATGTCTGTTTCGGTGTTTGGCCGTGCATCTGGACGAGTGTAATTCCAAGGCTTGTGACAGAGTGGCCAATGACTATTGGGAACAGTATTTACAGCAGCAAGACTTGGATAAGCGGCACTTCCGTGGAGTTCCGTTCAAGAATTTGGATGACGTGGAAACACTGTTCAACATCAATATCTTTGTATACCGATTACGATGCGAGGAGGATACATTTGTGGCTGAATTGGTTCGTCGTTCAACAGAACGGTATGCTGCTACGATGAAAGTCAATGTGTTCCACGACAATGGCGTGAGTCATTTTTCGCTGATCTACAATATGAGCCAGTACGCTCAGTCTTTCAGTTGTGCCCAATGCCATCGTGTGTTTAAAAAGTCTTACGACTTACATCGTCACGAGAAAATCTGTGACAACAGTGTCAAGCGAGTATATCCGGGTGGTGTGTATCATAATGCGCCTACTATTTTCCAGGAACTGGCCGATGAGGGTGTGATCGTACCGGAGGTGGATCGTTATTTTCCCTACCGGGCGTGTTACGATTTTGAGGCCCTGTTGGAGCCCATGGACATGTTTTCAGCGAAAACGCAGTGGACGCAGCGCCATATTCCTCTGAGTGTCAGTATTTCCAGCAACGTACCTGGCTATGACGCTGCACCGGTGTGTTTCGTGTCCACGGGGGATTCCCATGAGTTGATCACCCGCATGATGGAGTATTTAGAGCAAGTCAGTGCGGCTAGTACAGAACTATTGGTGTCCAAGTTCCAGCACGTACTGGACCAGCTGGACGATCGGATTCCTATACCGGGTGTAGCGTTTAGTGACGATGAAGAGTCGAGTCGGAGCCCGAGTCGGAGCCCCTGCAGTCGCAGCCTCTGCAGTCGCAGGATGTGCCTTTACCGAAACCGTATGCGGAGAAATTGAAAGTGCGCTTCCTACAATATCTAGGTCAGTTACCGGTGCTAGGTTTCAATTCGGGATGCTATGATTTGAACATGGTGAAGGAATTTCTTTACCCCTACTTGGCCCAGACGAATACCCTCAAGTCCGTGATCAAGAAGATCAATAATCATATGGCCCTCACTACCACATCACTGCATTTCCTGGATGTACGGAACTACTTAGCTCCTAATTGTAGCTATGATCAGTGGGTCAAGGACTATAACTGTGCACAAACCAAAGGGAGGTTCCCTTACACGTATATATCATCGCTCGACCGTTTGCAGGAAACACAGTTGCCACCCCGGCACGCCTTCTTTGATGATTTGAAGCAAGTGGAATGTCCGGAAGACACGTACCGGGAACTACAGCAGGTATGGAACGATGAACATATGCAGACCTTGCGAGATTTCCTGATATGGTATAATAACCTAGATGTGGTTCCTTTCCTGGAAGCGGCCGAGAAAATGGTGCAACTGTTTCGTCGCCAAATGCACGTCGACATCTTCAAGGAGTGCTTGAGTTTACCGGGTCTGGCGCTTCGCCATCTTTTTCAAGAGTGTGCTACGTACTTCTCGCTGATACAGCAAAAAGATGCAGACATGCATGATTGTCTAAAGCAGAACATTGTGGGCGGCCCGAGTCTTATTTTTCACCGCTATCACGAGAAGGACGTCACTACTCTCCCCAGTGGAAAACCCTGTGTTAAGATCATCGGTTTCGATGCGAATGCCTTGTACCTGTGGTCGCTGGCCCAACCTATGCCCAGTGGCCATTATACACGTTGGTTGGCGGAAGATCGGCATTTTACATCGCAACGTACACCCTACAAGCATCTGGCTGATCAGTGGTTGGATTGGGAAGCCTATCGACGAGCCATTTATATACGACACCAGACCAACGCCACAGAGAAGCGCCTAGGAGATCGTCGACTTCCCGTCGATGGGTTTGCCCTGGTGGGTAGCACACCCACCGTATTCCAATTTTACGGTTGCTATTGGCACGGCCACGAATGCCATTTCAGTGCTGGACGCTTCAACGAGCGACGTGGAAAAACACCGCAAGAATTACGGGAAGAAGTGGTGGCGAACGGTGATTATGTGAAAGAGAGAGGATACCATCTGATTGAAATGTGGGAGTGTGAATTTCACACGATGTGCCAGGCCCTGCCCCATTTACGACGTTTCCTAAAAGAGCGCGAGTACCCCTTGAGTCGTCGGCGACTTCTGAGTCTGCCACAGATGTTGGACGCCATTCGTTCGGGGGACCTCTACGGCTAAGCCTCTCTTCGCCCAGTGCCCTCCCATCTTTAAGAACACGCTGGTGGGTCGGGCTGATATTGGGGACACCATGAGGACCTATGCGGAGCAACACGAGTGTTTGCCTCAACCTCGACGGATGTTGATTGGTAGTATGTGGGCCGAGAAAATCTTGCTGGGCACGCCCTTACTGCAGTGGTACATGAACCACGGTTTGGAAATTACCCAAATATACCAAGTGATACAGTACGTACCCGACGCTTGTTTTGCGGAGAATGCCGACATCGTGACGTCGGCCCGTCGTCAAGGTGATGAATACCCGAGTGAGGCCATCATCGGTGAATGTTGGAAGTTGACTGGCAATGGTTATTATGGAAAAACGGTTACGAACCAGGATAAGCACGTCAACGTGAACATTTGTACTACTGCCCAAGCCCGCAAAAAAGTCAATTCTCCTCTGTTTCGGTCCGTGGAGGTCATCGATGACGACACCTATGAAGTCACTTCAGCCAAGAAGACTATCCGTTACAACCTACCCCTGCAGATTGGATGTATGGTATATCAGGTGGCCAAGCTGAGGATGCTGCAGTTTCTGTATGATTTCATGGATGTGTATTTTAATCCATCAGACTGGCAACTCATGGAGATGGATACGGACTCGGCCTACATGGCCGTCTCTAATGCGGATTGGGAGTCCCTGGTGAAACCGGAGTTACTTACCCAGTATGAAGCGGAACGGGACCAGTGGCTACCTCGACGTGACCATTACCAGTACGATAAGCGTACGTCGTGCCTGTTCAAGCTCGAGTGGAGTGGGGATGCTATGATTGGTCTCTCCTCCAAGACGTATTACTGTTACGGAGGAGACGGAGGAGGAGGAGACGAAAATAAGTTTAGCTGCAAAGGGGTGAGCCGGCGCGATCCCAACATCGACAAAGCCTTGTACTTGAACGTGCTGCAAAGCCAGGCCAGTGCGAGTGGTACTAACCGAGGATTTCGGGTGGTGGATCACCAGATGCGGACGTACATTCAGCAACGAGACGCCTTGACTTTCTTTTACCCGAAACGAAAAGTGTTGGCCGACGGTGTGAGCACCACTTACTTGGACTTGTGAACAATGTCGAACTATAACTGTTGATACACAAATGTAAAAGTCAGGATGGCCGAGTGGTCTAAGGCGCCGGTATTAAGTGCCGGTCGGCGAATGCTGGCGTAGGTTCGAATCCTACTCCTGACAGAATTTTTTTGTACCTTAACCCTACTATTTGTACCCTGTATTCTATTTGTACCCTGTATTCTAACCCTTCTTGTTGACTTAAATAAAAAAAAGAAAGTCAAAACCCATCATTTTTTTGTGTTTTTTTATCAATTTTTTTATTCAACATCAATGAACGTCAGAACAACAACGTCATAACAATAACGTGATAATAAACAAGTGGCCTGCGCGCGCGCACATTTAAGTTAACCAGAGAAATGGAGCATGCACATTAAAACGAGAGGCCGTCCAGTCATAGACGAGGACATCACGGTCTTCGGCTTGACAATAATCATCAAACATGTGTACGATAGTGGGCATAGAATGTCCTCTACTCCGGTGAGTGAGATAAAACACACAGTACTGTCCGCACAAGGGTCCTTGTAATCTTTGAGTATTCCAACGCCACTTTGTAGTAGAGACGTCCATGAATTTCACCAAATCGGCATGTAGGGGTGCAAGTCCGTAGGAATCAAAGTATTCGCCTTGGCCTAGGGTGTCCACGTACACAGCTTTCCAATGTTCACCGGGTCTACTCCCCGGGTCTGTATTCAGGATGTAGGCTGCTGGAGTGGAAGAGTGGATGGGAAACACATTGCGTGGAAACACACCTCGAAAGGGGATCTTCGGATCTCGCTGGAGTATGCCCATCAGCTGCTCTGTATCCATGATGACTCTAGCTGGCGTAGTCACACAGCACGTTTCTTTGCTGATCCACGCTGATGACGTTATCAAACTCGGCGTAGCAAATCACGTTAATGGTGTGGGCTAGAGGGACGGCGAAACGCAGTTCCAACCGTAGGTTTCCTTTCTTCAGCAAAGCCAGTTGATGACCGTGTTCCAAGGTGGGGGTGAGGTCAAAGGCGAACAATGTGTACCCATGGCTAAAGTTTTGTCGACTGATGGTATTGCCTTCGTCCTGGTTGTTTTGTCCTGTGGCTGTAAACAGGTTCAGGTAGGTCCGCACATAGTTTTCGTTAGCAAAGTCCGGTTGTAATGGACGGGCTGGAATTTGATGGCCAGCCACGTGCAGTGCCAAACAGTTGATGTTGAAATGTTCAAAGTTGAACGGATTCTCATCCCACTGTCCATTGAAAGCGGTGTTGGTCACACACGCCAGGGTAAGACGTTTAGGGAGATCCCCTAGAAATAAATTTTCACGGTTGGCCATCATCGTACCTGATGGCACAGAGAATACCTTGGTCTGTACGCGTCGGATGGGGTACAGGGCTGGTTTTTTCGATAAGGCTTCCATGTGACTCAGCAACACGACCTGTTGCAAATCTACCGTACGGACAAACAGGGCTGCATCTTCAATGATAATGTTGTATTGGTGACCACCAGCTCCATCGGCCATCAAGGCGAACGTGGGTGTGGAACGGATCAACTTGATCTTGATGGATACACCGTTCATCATGTAGCGGTCTTGCAGGAACAGATCGGCGTGCAGTCGTCCT
>JAVTVY010040938.1:0-17825 GCA_036873755.1 Hanleya hanleyi | reverse complement strand
GTGCGAATGCCAAAGGTGAGTTGATAGATATCGCTGTTGTTGGTCAGTAGTTCATTTGCTCGTGCATCTCATCTCCTGTATCCATCCGAGTGCGAATTGCCAAAGGTGAGCTGATAGATGTCGCGAATGGGCGCGTATTGCTATGATGAGTTGATAGATATTGTCGTTGGTGACAGCCTCACAAGTTGGCAATTCATCTCCCTGCATGAAATCGAACCAACATATAAAAATAAACATGTAAATATTAGAAGATGTTACAAAATACATCATATTAACAAGTAACTGCTAAGTTTCACTTTGAAATCTCTTGACTTAATAAGCGAACCAAAATTTTCCAAACTTAAAATTCTTCATTTTAGAATTGAATACTCAAACAAGTCAGTTTCCGAATTTGAAAGTTATTGATCAGTTAATAAATAATGCCATTTGTTAAGGTTACTATGGTTGTTCAACCCGCACAATTTATATCTTGCATCCAAGTTAGATTGTTACTGGTTAGCTGATGGGCATCGTTATTGTTGGTCTTTAGTCGATCGGCTCATGCAAGTCATCTTCCGTATCCGTTCGAGTGCGAATGCCAAAGGTGAGTTGATAGATATCGTTGTTGTTGGTTACTAGTTCATTGGCTCGCGCATCTCATCTCCTGTTTTTGTCCGAGTGCGAATGCCAAAGGTGAGCTGATAGATATCGCGAAATGGCGCGTATTGTCATGATGAGTTGATAGATATTGTCGTTGGTGACAGTCTCACAGGTTGGCAATTCATCTCCCCGCATGTAAGCGAATCAACACATGAAATAAACAGGTGAATATTAGAAAACATGTGCAAACAGGTCTGTGTTGGATATAATTTTTCCCTGGTTCAGGTCACTGGTTGTTTCGCGGAGTAATGCGTTCAACTTCCACTGCTGATCACAACGCTATCACTCGTGGGAGTAAACAAACACAGGAAGTCTAGGAGTCCGTAGTGTTTCAACGTTCAAATGGCCCCTAGCCGGAGTTTTTGTAAGCTAGGATCGGATTTTGCTGTGCGTGTACGATATTTTATCAGAACTTTTCTTTATTTTTTTTGTGGTGCTACATATTTTTCCCAGAGTCGAGTATTGTATCTAGGATTGAGTCTTTACCCAATGTCAACAGGTTCTCGTGAAATGACAGCAATGTTTTTCGCTGTCCGGCCGGTCTGATCATTTTGTTGCTGTTCTTCCAATCGCGAAATTTGCAACAAATTTTGGACCAATCCCTCACTTGGTGCGGTTATTGTTTTGGTAATGCCAATGGAGGGTCATTGTTGGGTATTCAGCTGATAACTACTAAAGCAAAAAAAATAAATTACCCTATCATAACCTAAACTTAGCTAGGCCCTATACCCTAGGTTTTGAATTCGGCAGTCGACAATAAGGTTCTACGCTAAGCTAGTTATCACCCCTCTACAATGAGGTTCTACGCTAAGCTAGTTATCACCCCCTCTACCACTAAGTGTAGGCTATACTTGTTTCCTATTCCCGTAATTATTCTGAGGTGAATTGTTTAAAGCACTGAATACCCAACGACCCCTTTGGACTACAAAATCAAATGTTATAATCGCTGGAGCGTATCTGGTTGTGGCCTTTCAGCTTTAATTTGGTGTGACCCAAATGCTGATCTGAACACTGAAAGGGTCTTTCGTTAAAAAAGACGAAAAGACTTTTACAATGGAGTCCTTCTCAATATCAATAACTGTAGTTCCAGCATATATTTACCGCTGAAAATCTTGTTAATTTGAACCATGAATACTTGACCATCTATGTCACTCTAGTCAGGATTAAAAGCGTGCCATATATCAATGAACAAAAACGATCTCTAATGCTAGGTTTCACAACCCGTGGATGGAGGCCGTTTGAACGTCGTTCCACAGGACTCCGTATAGTATTTATCCTATCCAGTCGGCAGCAGTTATGCCCACTGTTCAATGTATGATATCTCGTCATTTTGGAAAAACAGCAATGGTCAGATCTTCATTGGGTCGTTCATTCACATAACTACCGAACAATATGTCTCAAATCAGTAGGGCCTATTTGTCCAGAAAAATAATTCCAGATCCCTATCGCGTTGCATTACTATCACCAAAACTCAAGTAAATATGGAATAGTAACGTATACTAAGCCAACAAATCTATTGCCTGGCCTGAATGCTCGTTTCTCCATGATGCTGGCGAGACATGATGACAATATCGTCTTATCACTGGGTATGCTTCTGTCCAAATTGCAGGAATATACTCTCATCTCACACTTGGATTGTCATTTCATTTGAACGCCATTGAGATCCAGTGTCATTGTTGTTGGTAACTAGTCGGTCGGCTCATGCATTTCATCTTCTGTATCCGTTCGAGTGCAAACGCCAGAGGTGAGTTGATAGATATCGTCTTCAGCGCCAGCCTCAAAAGTTGGCAATTCATC
This sequence comes from Hanleya hanleyi, assembly GCA_036873755.1. NCBI lineage: Eukaryota > Metazoa > Mollusca > Polyplacophora > Lepidopleurida > Hanleyidae > Hanleya > Hanleya hanleyi. The sequence continues at coordinate 15,389 of JAVTVY010040938.1, read as the reverse complement.
TTCTGCATGAGAGAGAACCAAAATATAAAAACCAGGTATATATTAGAAAACTTAATGCAAAAATATGTGGTATTAACAAGAAACTGCTAAGTTTTACTTTGAAATCTCTTGACTTTAGAAGCGAACCAAAATTTTCCAAACTTAAAATTCTTCATTTTAGAATTGAATACTCAGACAAGTCAGTTTCCGAATTTGAAAGTTATTGATCAGTTAATAAATAATGCCATTTGTTAAGGTTACTATGGTTGTTCAACCCGCGCAATTTATATCTTGCATCTAGTCGTTCCAAGTTAGACTGTTACTGGTTAGCTGATGGGCATCGTTATTGTTGGTCTTTAGTCGATCGGCTCATGCAAGTCATCTTCCGTATCCGTTCGAGTGCGAATGGCAAAGGTGAGTTGATAGATATCGCTGTTGTTGGTCAGTAGTTCATTTGCTCGTGCATCTCATCTCCTGTATCCATCCGAGTGCGAATGCCAAAGGTAGGCTGATAGATGTCGCGAATGGGCGCGTATTGCTATGATGAGTTGATAGATATTGTCGTTGGTGACAGCCTCACAAGTTGGCAATTCATCTCACTGCATGAAATCGAACCAACATATAAAAATAAACATGTAAATATTAGAAGATGTTACAAAAATACATCATATTAACAAGTAACTGCTAAGTTTCACTTTGAAATCTCTTGACTTAATAAGCGAACCAAAATTTTCCAAACTTAAAATACTCCATTTTAGAATTGAATACTCAAACAAGTCAGTTTCCGAATTTGAAAGTTATTGATCAGTTAATAAATAATGCCATTTGTTAAGGTTACTACGGTTGTTCAATCCGCACAATTTATATCTTGCATCCAAGTTAGACTGTTACTGGTTAGCTGATGGTCATCGTTATTGTTGGTCTTTAGTCGATCGGCTCATGCAAGTCATCTTCCGTATCCGTTCGAGTGCGAATGCCAAAGGTGAGTTGATAGATATGGTTGTTGTTGGTTACTAGCTCATTGGCTCGCGCATCTCATCTCCTGTATCCGTCCGAGTGCGAATGCCAAAGGTGAGCTGATAGATATCGCGAAATGGCGCGTATTGTCATGATGATTTGATAGATATTGTCGTTGGTGACAGCCTCACAAGTTGGCAATTCATCTCCCTGCATGAAATCGAACCAACATATAAAAATAAACATGTAAATATTAGAAGATGTTACAAAAATACATCATATTAACAAGTAACTGCTAAGTTTCACTTTGAAATCTCTTGACTTAATAAGCGAACCAAAATTTTCCAAACTTAAAATTCTTCATTTTAGAATTGAATACTCAAACAAGTCAGTTTCCGAATTTGAAAGTTATTGATCAGTTAATAAATAATGCCATTTGTTAAGGTTACTATGGTTGTTCAACCCGCACAATTTATATCTTGCATCCAAGTTAGATTGTTACTGGTTAGCTGATGGGCATCGTTTCAAATTTGGCGATACATATCGCATGCTGATAGCAAAATACGAACGTAGCGTGCAAGATCTATGGCGCTACGTTTCGTAACATGTGTCTAATTCCGCTTAACCCGGGGCTAGGGGCCGTATGAGCCCATGTACTTCAAGATCCTCATGGTACTCATATGAACAGTCACAATCAAAGCGTGGCTGAGGTACATCATTTTAGATGACGACTCTATAACGAATATTATGGATTAAGAATACTGATCAGCGATACGGATTTGATATTTTGGAACATCATGATGTCTTGCCGGCATCATTGAAAACTGTTGACCGCTTCTCTCTTGCAGGAAACAAGCCTATGTTTATGTATACTTGTCTTTTTGAATTTGGTGCTAATACTGTTATATGGAAATGGAATAGGTCTTTGGATTATGGACGCGGATATTCTCTAATGGACGACGGCTGGATTATGAATGACGGACTAGACGCTTGTAATTTAGTCGATCGGCTCATGCAAGTCATCTTCCGTATCCGTTCGAGTGCGAATGCCAAAGGTGAGTTGATAGATATCGTTGTTGTTGGTTACTAGTTCATTGGCTCGCGCATCTCATCTCCTGTATCCGTCCGAGTGCGAATGCCAAAGGTGTGCTGATAGATATCGCGAAATGGCGCGTATTGTCATGATGAGTTGATAGATATTGTCGTTGGTGACAGTCTCACAGGTTGGCAATTCATCTCCCCGCATGTAAGCGAATCAACACATGAAAATAAACAGGTGAATATTAGAAAACATGTGCAAACAGGTCTGTGTTGGATATAATTTTTCCCTGGTTCAGGTCACTGGTTGTTTCGCGGAGTAATGCGTTCAACTTCCACTGCTGATCACAACGCTATCACTCGTGGGAGTAAACAAACACAGGAAGTCTAGGTGTCCGTAGTGTTTCAACGTTCAAATGGCCCCTAGCCGGAGTTTTTGTAAGCTAGGATCGGATTTTGCTGTGCGTGTACGATATTTTATCAGAACTTTTCTTTATTTTTTTTGTGGTGCTACATATTTTTCCCAGAGTCGAGTATTGTATCTAGGATTGAGTCTTTACCCAATGTCAACAGGTTCTCGTGAAATGAGAGCAATGTTTTTCGCTGTCCGGCCGGTCTGATCATTTTGTTGCTGTTCTTCCAATCGCGAAATTTGCAACAAATTTTGGACCAATCCCTCACTTGGTGCGGTTATTGTTTTGGTAATGCCAATGGAGGGTCATTGTTGGGTATTCAGCTGATAACTACTAAAGCAAAACAAATAAATTACCCTATCATAACCTAAACCTAGCTAGGCCCTATACCCTAGGTTTTGAATTCGGCAGTCGACAATAAGGTTCTACGTTAAGCTAGTTATCACCCCTCTACAATAAGGTTCTACGCTAAGCTAGTTATCACCCCTCTACCACTAAGTGTAGGCTATACTTGTTTCCTATTCCCGTAATTATTCTGAGGGAAATTGTTTAAAGCACTGAATACCCAACGACCCCTTTGGACTACAAAACCAAATGTTATAATCGCTGGAGCGTATCTGGTTGTGGCCTTTCAGCTTTAATTTGGTGTGACCCAAATGCTGATCTGATAACTGAAAGAGTCTTTCGTTAAAAAGACGAAAAGTCTTTTACAATGGAGTCGTTCTCAATATCAATAACTGTAGTTCCAGCATATATTTACCGCTGAAAATCTGGTTAATTTGAACCATGAATACTTGACCATCTATGTCACTCTAGTCAGGATTAAAAGCGTGCGATATATCAATGAACAAAAACGATCTCTAATGCTAGGTTTCACAACCCGTGGATGGAGGCCGTTTGAACGTCGTTCCACAGGACTCCGTATAGTATTTATCCTATCCAGTCGGCAGCAGTTATGCCCACTGTTCAATGTATGATATCTCGTAATTTTGGAAAGACAGCAATGGTCAGATCTTCTTTGGGTCGTTCATTCACATAACTACGAACAATATATGTCTCAAATCAGTAGGGCCTATTTGTCCAGAAAAATAATTCCAGATCCCTATCGCGTGGCATTACTATCACCAAAACTCAAGTAAATATGGAATAGTAACGTATACTAAGCCAACAAATCTATTGTCTGGCCTGAATGCTCGTTTCTCCATGATGCTGGCGAGACATGATGACAATATCGTCTTATCACTGGGTATGCTTCTGTCCAAATTGCAGGAATATACTCTCATCTCACACTTGGATTGTCATTTCATTTGAACGCCATTGAGATCCGGTGTCATTGTTGTTGGTAACTAGTCGGTCGGCTCATGCATTTCATCTTCTGTATCCGTTCGAGTGCAAACGCCAAAGGTGAGTTGATAGATATCGTCTTTAGCGCCAGCCTCAAAAGTTGGCAATTCATCTTCTGCATGAGAGAGAACCAAAATATAAAAAACAGGTATATATTAGAAAACTTAATGCAAAAATATGTGGTATTAACAAGTAACTGCTAAGTTTTACTTTGAAATCTCTTGACTTTAGAAGCGAACCAAAATTTTCCAAACTTAAAATTCTTCATTTTATAATTGAATACTCAAACAAGTCAGTTTCCGAATTTGAAAGTTATTGATCAGTTAATAAATAATGCCATTTGTTAAGGTTACTATGGTTGTTCAACCCGCACAATTTATATCTTGCATCCAAGATCATTTTGTTGCTGTTCTTGCAATCTCTAAATTTGCAACAAATTTTGGACCAATTTCCTCACTTGGTGCGATTATTGTTTTGGTAATGCCAATGGAGGGTCATTGTTGGGTATTCAGCTGATAACTACTAAAGCAAAAAAAATAAATTACCCTATCATAACCTAAACTTAGCTAGGCCCTATACCCTAGGTTTTGAATTCGGCAGTCGACAATATCAAACATTTATAAACAATGTTTCTATTTGTTACCAAATCAAACCTGTTTCAATTCATGCCATTCAATCTCCGTCAGGAAGATGATACAACGTAGAAAACGGAAGTTAAAACCAAAAGTTAGCTCCCCTAGCGGAGAGTTGTCCGCCCCTAGGAGAACTCTCCCATCCCACTCCAGCAGGATTACTATAAAGGCTCTGCATCAGCCATTACTCACCCTCTATTCTCATTATAATTACCGAGACCTGTAGTGTTTACGGCCGGCATGAGGGGACGGAGGGAGGGAGGGACCATTAAATTGAAACAGGTTTGATTTGGTAACAAATAGAAACATTGTTTATAAATGTTTGATATTTGTAGCCCAAATCTTAAACCTGTTTCAATTCATGCCACAGTACCAACATATGGAGGCGGGAATCCCGGCCTTGTGGTAACTCCCTAGTAGACTAGTAATCGCTGGAATGACACAAACATGGGTATACAAATGAGACATTATTACTGATCAAGTTAACCCTGGCCTCAGACTCATAGGGTAATTGAAGGAATTGATACAGTTTTACTTATCTGAGTGTCTCCATCCATGTAATTGTGCTTGTGATGTGGTTCACATTTCCACCAAGTCGCAGGAACCCGGGCATCCAAGGCAACAAGAAGGTCCTCTTGGTAGAACTCTGTATGACTAGGGTTTGTCGGCCATTGCATACAGGGAGATCCTTGGTCCAACCATAAGTCAGGGGGGACGTACGCAACCCATCCTTGGAAGGCACCAAGTCCACACCACTCTCAGACCGCAAGCTTCTTGAGAACAACTCACCATATCTAGGAGTGATGAATTTAGATGCGTTGGAATTGCAGCTTGCTCCCTGGGTGAGCCGCGCTCTGTTCAACTCTCTGTACTTACTTCACTACTGTTGACACTAGGCCTGGAGCGCGTGTCTTGTGAGTTGAGGCACAGGTGACCCAGCTGAGACATCTAGAAGGAAGTCAGTTTCTGAAGAACAGAAGCAAATTTCAGTTAGGATTAACCCTATCCTAGTGTTAGGCCTTCATTGGTGATTATAGAATCCACGGCCGGTCAACTGACTTATTTCTGCCTTCTGAGATGCCTCTTATCATATAATATATGTAATAATAATAATATGACTGAGATGAGATGAGATGAGATGATACAGCAAGATGGCTGTCTTGCTGCGATGGTGACCATTTTGCCGCCCCCCCCCTCTTTCTGAAATTACTCACAACGTGCTGGGTAGCCACAGTGGCCCAAGCGTGGTCACACTATTGATTGCACTGTCATATCCCTCAGACAGATATAGGTGAACGTGGAGTTAATTGTTCAGGCACAAGACAGGACAATGTCATGAAGGGGTCAGTTCTTCCATACATGCCATGACGCAGCGATGGCACGAATCACATTAGAAGAAGCAGAAGATAGTAGTGGGGCGTCAATGGTATATCTACCTTCTGCCAATTGATAAGACTATTTTATGGTCTTCTTCAACTACGCGGCTTGTCAAGCCTTGCTGATAGGCGAAGGAACAGAAAAACCGTAGCCGAGAGCCGCGAACGGATCGGCACGAGTAAGATAGTGGCGGATGGCTCGAACAGGACATAGCAGAAGATCGTCCTCGAGTCATTTTGGCGATAAATTCAGGAATGGGCCGAAAAGAAATGCAGGACCGATCCGCTGTCCAGGACATAGAAGATCTTTCAAGAGCATGAAGTATAGACAGTCTGGACGCCAAAGCAAACGCCGCCACGACGGCCGTCTTATAAAACACAGTTTTTATAGACGCGGACTCTAAGGGTTCAAAAGGTGGTATAATCAGAGCACACAGAACCACACCGATATCCCATTTCGGTAACAGTTGGCGAGTACAACGCGACTGTAATGCGAAGGCGTGAATAAGAGCAGAGATATTATCGTTAAGGCTAATGTCGGAACCCAAGGTAAGATGTAACACCCTATTCAATTCATGCCAGAGCAGATCGACAGCCTTCCATGGTGCTAATATGAAACTCCCTATCCTGGTGAAGGTGAAGGATGAAGTCAATTACGAGGGAAATAGAGTCGGGAACGATCACGTCCTCGGCACCAGGACAAATATAGGAACGTAGTGAGTAAGATCCTACATATAATAAACAACCTTAAGGTTGACGACAGAACCATAATGTCAAAGTCTAACCATTGGTGTAACGGCTAAAATAGGAATAAAGTACTTGATGGAGAAAGTCGGAAAAACTGTGCCACAAGTACACCACGAAGACATTGTGTTGATCAAGCACAATCCTAAGGTAAATGGATCTCAACACAATGTAAGTGTGATAAAGTCAATATGGTTCTGTGTTAACACTGTGCTGAATTCAATTAAAGGCGACTAGTCCGTCATTCACAATCCCGCCGTCGTCCTCAGAGAATATCCATGTCCATAATCCAAAGACCTATTCCATATAACAGTATTTAACCAAATACTGCTGATTCCAATACAATTTTGATATTCTGAACTCCAGACTGGAAACAGCAAGGTCTGGACAAAACTCTCTTCGTAGAGTAAAGACGAACCTAAGTAAATCACATTGTGAAAACCCGAGAGGAATTGATACAAGTGGAAAGTTGACGCCAAACGAACGGACTTCCCCTCCCACCGACGATCGACGATGGAGAATCAAAGGAAGTGCCGATGAATGGATATAAAATATGCAACTCGCAAATGAAGAAATGACGTGACAAACGGCGTTATTGCACAGGCGTATGAGAGACACATGACGGTGTAATGAACATGTCGTCAAGGTGTAATAGGAAAGCGTAATGTGAAAAATGCGAGAAACGTTGTATATAATAAACAACGTAGTGATTTCCTCATTCACAACAACTTAATGTATATACATGCTCATCATAGAGCAGGATACAACTTATAAAAGCACACGACGTAACAGAAGGGCGTTGCAACAGTAACCCCGAAGTCGATTATAATAATTTTCCTTCTCTTTAAACGCAGTAGAGATGAACATATTAAATGTTTGTAGCGTTAATCACCAAATGTAAGCCCAATGAGATAAATGGGATTATGGATCTTTGTGACAGTGAACATGAATAATGTATCAATGAACATGGTTACATTATGACCTCTCCCGATGTAATTTGTCTCCTGTACATGAGATTCAGTACTGGAGTTTTATATGGAGAGAATATAAAACATTTACAACAATGTTACTATTAATAACCAAATAGTCACACAACCGACATCCAGAACAAAGATTTTCCAGGTAACCAAGAAAGATCCTTAAAGAATTTTAAATTCCCGAAGAGAGGAAATACATTTAAGTCTCTCGCCGGCAGGAAAGTGAGGTTATTCAAAATTTATAATTTGAAATGACCTAGCACGAACAATTTGTCGAGAAGAACACTGTACCGGTAATACATACCTGGTAGAAAGAAACCATAGAAGACTTCAAGACTCGCGTGTCACTAGGCTTGATCCTTGGCCGGCCAAAACCTTCCCACTCACGCTAGTAATTTTAAATTTTCTCATATGGAAGAAATTAAAATTAGTGCATAACTCCATCTGAATTATAAGCGTAATACAGTATACAGATGGAACCAACATGGTGTGAAAATAAAACAAGCAATGTAATAATCAGACAATTGTGTTAAAAGAAAATCACACTTTCACATAGTGGGTGAATAGGTTTACTCACTCACGTAAACCAGCACAAGTGGGTGAATAGGTTTACTCACTCACGTAAACCAGCACGTGATCTCATTGTTGTTCGACACACCCTTAATTACATAAAGAGATCAGTAAAGAAGCTGATTAAGATGCGACACAGGGTCGAAGTAAATAGGGTTGAGTTGTGGTTACGTAACACAAACGCAACAATCATGCTTCATATTCATGTCAGTATGAAAGACATAAAACCTCTGTCAGGACTCTCTTGAATACAGGATATCAAATATCCCGAAATATATAACAAGAGATTACATTTTGGTAGGACCAAGGTGAACCAACCAAAACTGCAAGTCCGAACAGACACAACAACAACAACATGAAAATTTGACGGCTGCAAACAAAGTATCAGATCTCTCCGGCGGGAAGAAACGAAAAACCCCCGCCGCTGAGGATACTATTTACAACCCTACTTGAGATATACACAAACTCAATGCATAAAATTCATGAATCAACGAAACCAAACCTGATCGTTTATTGTAGAGATCACCATCGGCCTTCAAATCTCAGCACTAAAAGGCAGACTTACAGAAATGCCGGGAATTAAGTACGAATCTGTCACCAATTGAGCAATAAAAACGAGGTCGCGAGAGCCCGTAAAAACCCACACCAAACACAGCGGGTCGAACTCATTGTTCGTGTGAAGACGTGATATTGAATACACATTGTCTCCATCACGCCGGACTGTGTTATCAGATAAGCCCGAGATTAATATTGACTTTAGAAAATATATCGGGTAATAATTTCAAGATATAAGAATTTTGAAAACTCCGACAAGAGCCAATTTATTTCGCGACGTACGTCCGAAGACAATACACACATGGCAGATGGAAAAACAGACCATGTGAAGTCTACAAATTTGCCCAAACAAAATTTTGACAAGACAGAAATGTGAAAGAAAAATTATCCCCAAAATATTAATTTAATCACCATCGAACCATTGACAAAAATGACATAGGTGAGACAACATACGGCGAGGAAGTATTCCTTCGTCTGACATTTAATACGAGCGGGATTATTCGAAGTAGACGGCATATCCGGCAGCAACGCTAAAAGCGCATACAAATTATCCGAAAAACCATCATTGACGTATGTTCCTAACTTTACACTGAAGAAAAAGGAATCACAGATGAACTCGACGAGACCGGTGTAGGAACAAACGCCGAGTCGAAGTACGAGAACGGCATACCGGAGAACGGGAGGGCCGAAAAATAGAACTAGAATTCCCGGTCTAATTCTCACCGATTTCGTAAGCAGTATGCACTATTTTAATAAGCAATAATCGTCGACAGATTGGATATTTAACGATGGAAATTGATTGAAATATCAAACATTTATAAACAATGTTTCTATCTGTTACCAAGTCAACCTGTCTCAATCCACCATTATATCAGTTTGACCTCATACCTGATAATAGTCTAGTTGAGAATATTTGAGGAGATGAAAATAATGGTTTGTCTTTTAGATCATCACTTGTGACCATCCTCGTCAATGTGAATACTTTCAGTATATTTCCAATACAAATTAAACATTTATAAACAATGTTTCTATTTGTCACCCCAACTCAATCCTAATTGAAGTCCCGTAACATGTCATTTCGCTATTATAGAATCGCTGATTCATCGATAAACGAAACCGCAAGAGCAATTTTGACACTCAATGGTAGGTCTGAATAACCCACCATAAAACGAGAAACGAATTTAGAACTGCGAACAGACAAGACACGTTTATTCCGTTTAGGTAACGGAGTGTGAAAACAAAAAGACAAAGGAGAGGTCGAGCATGATATGCGAACCCACTGCATTTCATTGTCCGACGAGAACAATGGATTGCTAAGGCACGACAGGTTAGCAGTCTTTGTCGAAGTAGACAAAGGAACCGGTTTGACTGCATACATAGCCAAACCTAGACATGTAGGCTGTCTAACTAGACGTAGAACCGTCCAGCTAGTATATTTATAGAGGCGGGCGAGTTCTGATTACTAAGACAATGGGAAACATTTATATAATTGCAACGTAACTTCGATAGCATTCAGGTCAATTACAAGCAATTCCCAACAGACGTCTGTCGACTTCCGAAAGAAACGGGTCGCCAGACGCCTGCAAAAGTAAGCCCGACTAGCCTGGGCGAAATTTCCCCACGCTAACGGGTCTCTAATATACACTCGGCGAACTTCGCCGATAACACAACTCTTTACAAGAAAACCAAACCGTGTGGGCGTCCAAACTGGACCACCATTTCACACACGAATTACATGCATTAGATATCGGAATCTCAGACATAACTAATGAAAGAATTTCCGACAATAATGAAAGAATTTCAGACAAGAAATAACACAAGTCAAAACCGATAAGGATACTGAGGGTCGTTACAACAACAACCCAGGTTGTATAAACACTTCCTTCCTGATGTGTACTGGTCGAGGTACAACAGAGAATAGAGGATGAGTAATGGCTGATGCAGAGCCTTTATAGTAATCCTGCTGGAGTGGGATGGGAGAGTTCTCCTAGGGGCGGACAACTCTCCGCTAGGGGAGCTAACTTTTAGTTTTAACTTCCGTTTTCTACGTTGTATCATCTTCCTGACGGAGATTGAATGGCATGAATTGAAACAGGTTTAAGATTTGGGCTACAAATTTCACTGCTCTGAGAAATGTCAGCTCGATATTTTGTTGAAAATCTTTTACACTTGAAATGCACAGATAAACAATAGTTTCTTGGAAAGTATTCAAATGATTTCATGGGTGAATGCATACCCTATGGAACACCCCAGTCCCCAGGCTGTTATGGTAATGTAAGATAGGGGGGGTCACAGTGAGACTCAAGGGGTTAGATTGACGCCCAGGGAACCAGAATGAGGCTCAGGAATCAAACGGAGGCTCAGGAATCAAACTGAGGCTCAAGGGATCAGAAGGAGGCTCGGGGGACCAGAAGGAGGCCCAAGAGACCAGAATGAGGCTCAGGGAACCAGACTGAGGCCCAGCGAACAAAACTGAGGCCCTGGGGACAAGAATAAGGCTCAGGGAAGCAAACTGAGGCTCTGGGGACCTGAATGCCTGAGGGAACCAAACTGAGGCTCTGGGAATCAGAATGCAGCTCTGGGGATCAGAATGAGGCACAGTGAACCAAAATGAGGCTCTGTGGACCAGAAGGAGGCTCAGGGAACCAAACTGAGGCTCTGGGGACCAGAAAGAGGCTCAGGGAACCAAAATGAGGCTCTGGGGACCAGACTGAGGCCCTGGGTAACAGACGGAGTCTCAGGGAACCAAACTGAGGCTCTGGGGATCAGAATGAAGCTCAGGTAATCAAAACGAGGCTCTGGGATTCAAAATGAGGCTCTGGGGGATCAGAATGAGGCTCTGGAACCAGAATGAGGCTCTGGGAACCAAACTGAGGCTCTGGGGACCAGAATGATGCTCAGGGAACCAAACTGAGGCTTGTGACCAGAATGAGGCTCAGGGAACCAAACTGAGGCCCTGGGGACCAGAATGAGGCTCTGGGGATCAGAATGAGGTTCAGGGAACCAAACTGAGGCTCTGGGAATGAAAACGAGGTTCTGGGAATGAAAACGAGGCTCTGGGGATCAGAATGAGGCTCTGGGATCAGAATGAGGCTCTGGGACCAGAATGAGGCTTTGGGGACCAGAATGAGGCTCTGGGGACTAGAATCAGGCTCAGGGAACCAAACATTAGACATTTATAAACAATGTTAGTATTTATTATCAAATCAAACCTGCTATTGCTATGCGTATATCCTCCTCCAGGAGATCCATTTGCAGAATAAAAGTTATCTCCCTTTAGGGAGCTCAGTCAGTTTACTCTGCGCATGTGCCCACATGAATACTTCCTCTTTTCTACTGCAGCCTGTAGGTGTGTCTGTGCAAGGCCGTAGAGTGGGGGGAGGATGGGCTGGGCAATCAAAGCAATAGCAGGTTTGATTTGATAATAAATACTAACATTGTTTATAAATGTTAAATATTTATTGCTCAAATCTTCACCTGCTATTGCTATGCCACACTACCAACAGATGGAGGTAGGGACCTCGGCCTTGTTGTAGTTCCTGAGTTCCTGCAGAGAAACCGCTGAGATGATCGTGGATGTGGCACACAATATTACCTGGCGAGGGAACCCGGGTCGTAGATGCTGTGGGTACTCATGGGGTGAGCTAGTAAAACGGAAAGAAGGGTCATACCAGGCGACTTTCGAATACTATGTGACCATCTTATACCACTGTAACCGCCGTCTCACACCAATTCTCTGTAGTCCCTTGCCACTGACACTAATATACCTAAATAATATTCACCGATGTGTCAGGTCTTGTTAGCAGTCTTGTAAGTTGGCTGGCTGGCTGATTTGCTGCGGCGATCATGTAAGTTGGCTGGCTGACTGACTTGCTGCGACGATCGGTGCTACCCCCCCACCCCCCCTTTGTTTGGGAAACTAATGGACCATATGCTGGGCAGCTACAAGTGGCCCTAGCGGCCTACAAGCTAGGACTCTATCTGATTGTACTTGCATGTCTGTCAGATAGTAGTCGGTAAAAACCAAATTGGCACTCCAAGCACAGGATTGGACAATGTCATCAATGGAAAAGTTCTACCATAACGGCCATGATGTAACGATGGCTCATATGGGAAGATGGTGAGGCCAGAAGTGGGGGGCGTCGAGTAGATATGTCCACTTAATGGTCTTCTTCAACCAAGAGGCCACCGTGTTCTTGGTGATGTCACAAACTGCAGCTGGCTGAATAGAGAGAAAAAGCGGTCGACGAGACCCCCGAACTGGGTCGGTACGAGTGAGGTAGTGACGTATTGCTCGTATTGGACATAACAGGATGTCGTCATCAAGGACACGAACGAAGTCTGTTAATGGAGGGATAGAGTACAGACGTTGAGCACAAGGACCTTGGTGCACAGCCTCATTGTTGGTGATGAACGCTGGAATGGGACGGAAAGAGATGCGAGACCAATCTGCCATCCAGGTCATCGATTTTCTCTCCAGGGCATGAAGCTCGGATACTCTAGAAGCCAAAGCGAAGGCCGACAGGAAGGCAGTCTTGTAGGAAACAGCTTTAATAAAGGCTGACAGTTCAAAAGGTGGACGAAGAAGAAGAAGTTTAAGAACCACTCAATATCCCTTGTTAACAGTTGTTGAAATGCGGCGAGACTGCAAGAGGCACGTAGAAAACAGCAGAGATATTTGGCAGCCGTTCAGGCTAATGTCGAGAAGCCTGTTGAAAAACGTAAACCCTGGCTAAACGCGATTGGTACCCACTCAATGGTGCTGATGAAGGGAGCCGTGAAGGCGATGACAAGAACTTAGTACCAATGTCTGGCTTCATCCACCTCTTCCGGGGAGTTCGTACCAGTTGATGGACATGGCAGGCACTAATGTAGTGACGAAGTTACGCCGGTACCAACTCCGACTTCTGAGGGCGAGCGGTGATGTGCACGGCCCGGATCAATAAAATCAACGTCATCTTGAAATGAGGAGGTGGTGACAGGTGAAGTTTGTTGAGTTGTCTCAGATCGCTGATCATGCGCATCAAGAGATTAACCCGGGCTGGGTCTGGAAGATGAAGAGGAAACCATTTCTTAATGACTTTAGATCTTCTATGTATCGTTCCAATTCAGTTGCCGAAGCAAGTACCTCCTCTCCTCGTGAATACCAGGCCAGACAGACTCAATTGTGTTATTGAACATGAACTTAGAAGTCAACGCCTGGTGCATCAGTTGGGTTCTAGCTGAAACCGGAAGCCCAGCCTAGGAGTAGGGCAGAAGCATAAGAATAGGTGCCAGCCTCGATGACATGACAGTCTTGTTCAGCGTGTCAAGAAAAACCCCGTAGGTATAAGGTGAGGTGACTGGGAGACAGAAGCATCAAGCTGACGGATGGCAGGATCGAACGCGAGTCGAGCTGTGGTGACAGGACCCTCATTCGGTGTACGACATAATACGCTGAATGGCGAGAAACATCTCCTGAAGACGATCAGCTTCCTTGGAGGAGAGGCTAAGGGAGGGTGGCTAGGAAAACTTCAATACTTGATCCAAAATGTGGTCTGGTACAGGAGGTTTGTCTGGGAGAAAAACCATCAAGGAGTTTGTAAAACGTGAACGTAGGTTTCCGCAAGAAGTAAATATGGATGCCCATACCGGAGACGGAGCACAGGAAGTGAATGTTGACGTCGATGAAGGTCAGACGAAAAGACAAGAAACCGCTGTCACACGCTTGCATCAAGAATGAGTAGAAGTAGAGACGGTACTTTTAGGCTCGGTCATCACAGGAACGAGAGCAGTCAGTGCCACCATCTATCCGCAAATGTAAACGCATCCGTATCCACAGAGTAGATGTCCGGTGGAGGCGATGACATCCGAACAGAAGCAGATGATGCAGAAGATGAAGGCTATGAAACATCGTCGAGGCCTCGATGAAAAGACACAGATGCAATAGGGGAAAACTAATCCACAACCGGTGGTGTGGCAGGAAGGTTACGGGAAAAGTTGACAGACAACAGACGATCAAGTGACATGGTTGTGACACGTTGATCGAAAGTTAAGATCCGCAAGCAGAAACCCGCTGGCGAGGTGGTGATCGAGAACGATGGCGTGAAGATCTGGAATGACGACGAGGTGATCGGGAACGGCATAGAAGCATCAGGGAACGACGTAATGGCGTCCGAGAATGGCGTTGCGGCATACGGGAACGGCATTGAGGTGTACGGGAACGGCGTTGTGGCGTACGGGAACAGCGTTATAGTGTACGGAAACGGCATTGTGGCGTACAGGAACGGCGCTATGGTGTACGGGAACGGCGTTGTGGCGTACAGGAACAGCGCTATGGTGTACGGGAATGGTGTTGTGGCGTACGGGAACAGCGTTGTGGCATACAGGAACGGATGTAGAGGTAGAATCTTATCGCTACTAACGTCAATATCCCAGAAATCGACCGAGGCAGAAACCGTAGGTTGATGTAAAGCCGGAGCCCAAAGTGTCGCTGCGGGATCTGAACGAGGGATGATTGGTAACGGATGGGTGAACGGAGAAGTCAAGGTCTTGGAAGGCAGTCGCGCAGCCAAAGAAAATACCTCATTCCATTTCGCAATTTGAACTGACCAATCAAATGTTTCTATACAAAGAGATAACTGATGTTTTTCAATAAAATCCATATCCTGAATCACCATCAAATTTGAGGTCAAATTCTATCAGTCTATCAAAGATGTTTTGGATGAAGCAGTCGTAGAAGAAGGACGGCTAAGAACGTTGAGTTGAAGTGGAAGCCCGTTGTAGCAAAGTACTAGGCTGTGGCTGAACATCAGCAGTTGTCGA
>JAVTVY010040937.1:0-18302 GCA_036873755.1 Hanleya hanleyi | reverse complement strand
AGTTCAATAAATAAATAAAAAGTTCAATAAATAAAAAAAATAAAAAAATAAAAGATACAAAATAATATTCTATCAATTTAATCCATCTCACGCACGAGAGTGGAAGACCGTCTGAAATTGTATTCAGGGTTTATTCATACATCACCGGCAAAACAATTAATGGTAATTGGACATTCGACTGTGATTCGTTCTGTCAATAAAATCTGCGTAATTCTTTCAGTAGAATATTCGATTTGTTTCACTGTTTCAAAGTAATTTCGAAATCACCAACCAGAAATATCGTACGAAGGGAGGCTACTCTGACTACTCTGACTATCAAACGTGTCATTTATTGCCTTCCTAGGTCATCATCGTTGGCGATGTTTCGAAAATGGTTTAGTACTGATAGATATAGATATCACGAGAACGTTCGATTCAGTTTAACCACAACGGATGACAAATATCTTTATTAGACACGAGACCTTGAAATATGGCTAATAAAAAATAAAATAAAATAAAATTCATGATACAGAAACAGATTGCAAAATTCATGTGATATTATTATGAGATTATAATGATTAAAACTGGACATGACCACGTAATCAGTGTCCTTTTATTATCCCATTTGACGTTTGATTCAGTGGCCAATATGTTTGTCACTTATAGCGTTCTCCCAGATGCCATGTTAAACGTCTGGAAACGACTACTGGCGATGAGCGCGTTCGGATATTTGTGGTTTCAGTATTATATCTAAAAAATGTAGGGACCGGAACAGTCGAGGAAACAACAATCAATAACGTGTAATATAATTCTCAGCCATGATTAGTGTCACAGAATAGTTATTGAACATTAGTTTTAATCGAGATGACATACCAAGGAAAACGATTAGAAGTGTGTGTACATCCGTATCGCATCCAATTATTTTGCGTGGACAATAAGGAAGGGGTAGATGTTAAGTATAGGGCATTTGGATGATAGGAAATTTGAGAGGAATGATGGAAGAGCCTCAATGGTGATTTGCCGAATGCTGAGTAGAGATGTTGTTGCGTGCTTGGCTAGAGGAAGAGTTGGTTGTGGTATGCCCATGATAACAGATGTTATGAATTGATCACGGAATCGGTCAAACAAGTGAGAATGGGGGATTAACGCCAGCAGAATACACGTTAGGGTTTATTTTCTGCAATTGTGGAAAAAGAAGAACACTTCTAATAACCTGCATTCCAATTTAACATGCACTCACGATTCATTCTGGCAATTACAGTCAATTACAATAGAATAAACTGTTTGTTCCTCTGTTTCACAGCTTAGCAGGCATACATATCGTATGAAGGGGGGCAACTCGGACTGTAAAAATAATGTTTAATTCTCTGCGTCATTTTGCGATCCCAGCCAGATCTGTAACTGTTGAATAATTGGAGAATTAATTTTGGTGCAAATCCTTGCAAATGACAATGCGAACTGTTAACCACAAATATAAGGAGAGCGGGAAATTCACTTTTACCAGGAGAAAAGAAGAATCCCTCTATCAAATTACAAAATCTAATTACAAAATAAAACAGAATTTTTGTTATTTTGGGATTGAATCATCTTAGCATAGCACAGATTCTAGTGCTGAAATTGGTCGAGTCCCGTGCGGGATTCGAACCAGCGACACCAGAGTAAGGCACCCAATCGCCAGCAATATATGTCGGCGATCGAAACCACTCGGTCAACGGGCCTTCCATAAAAATAAGAGGTAGCAGACCAGTAGACGTGAAAGCGAACATATACAGTACTTCTCTGATGACCGTAATGACATAGCTTCCATAGCTGAATACAGGAAGATATGTTTGTCATTTAGAAGTGAGCGTATAACAGTAGTTTCGTTATTTGGCGGAGATTGTTTTACGGCAACCTGCCTAATCGAATATGGTCGCCATGGCCGCCGTAGCCTTCATTTCTATTCAGCCATGCTTAATAAACTTGTTACTGCAATAACTCAAAAACGATTTGACCGACAGACATCACACTTGGGCAGTGGGTTGGTATGAATGAAAGGATGACAGCGATTATTTTTTGGCAACCTACATAATCCAATATTGCCACAATATGGCCAACGTGACCTTGACCCCCTATTCAGCCATGCCACATTAACTGTGACTGATATAACTAATAACAAAACCATGAATCCGATTGACATCCGACTTGGACGGTGGATTGGTATGAGCGAGAGGGGATGGCTGGGATTGTTCTTCGGCAACCTGCGTAATCCAATATTACCACCATGGCCTTTACTCATATTCAGCCATGCTATAAACTTGTCACTACAATTACTCAAAACTAATAATTCGTCCGATTTACATCAGACTTTGACAGTGGTTTGATATGAGTGAGACTATGGCTGGAATTGTTTTTCGGCAGCCTGCGTAATCCAATACGGCTGCCATGGCAATGACATCTATTGATTGATTGATTGATTGATTGATTGTTTATTCACCATATACAAATAATATATATATATGTACAAGTAGGGTATAGATACATAGAAATATGGCGGGAATAAAACCCCAGAGGGCTTGTTAAATCCCAGATAATTAATAATAATAATAATAGATTAGCATGAGACGCTGGGTGCGTTTACAAATATATAAATGTACAATACATGGTGAATATACCATGGAGCCTTGTTTAGCCTATGCTAAGTAAACTTGCCACTGGCATCACCCAGGTACGATTTTATCATTCTTTTTCCCAGTGGTTTAGCGCGAGTGAGAAGATGGCTCGCATTGGTTTTCGCCCATCTGCATAATCCAATATGGCGACCGTGGCCTTGACCCCGGGTTTTGGGCTTGTGACTGCAATAACTGAAGAACGATTTAACCAGCTATCAACCTTGAATAATAGTCGACTTGGGCATGTCATTCCGTATAAGAGTAACAATGGCTGCATAGCATTGTTTGGCAACCTTTGCATCACAGACGCTATTTACCATATTTCACACTGTTTACATTTCAAAACTAAACTATCACGTATTTCGGAACAACTCCAATACTTCTTCAAAACTGATGTAAACTGTGAAATAATTTCTCTCCACATTTCAGATAATATAACAATGTTTTGAACACCCAATACTCAAACAAAATTTCCCACCGTTCATTGCACAATTTTAAATAGAACATTTCATAAACCTTTCATGTTGCTATACTCTCTATGGTATCGACGGCGGGAGACATGGACCGTCCGGTTTTCAATTCTTAAATTCTTGCTATGCTCCACAAGCAATGTCATTCCGGTTGAAGAAGTATTAATATAAGATCGCTGTTACTACAGAGAAATGTAATCGGGATTAATCGAACCTATATATGCCTTCTTTCTCGTCGACTTTACGACAAGAGAGATGATTACAATTTCGGCATCGTAAATTATCCCTTTCTGGACAATAATATTTCAGTGGAATCTGCATATGGCGTATACATATCACAGATAGAATGCATTTGTGTGAAATGTGACGATTATAATCGTCATAAATCATTAGAACTCATAAAACCGGCTATACCACCAAGGGCGCCCACTCGACGTTTCTCAAATTCGGGGTTGCATATCGCATGCTCATAGCAAAATACGAGCGTAGCGTGCAAAAACTATGGCGCTTTATGTTTCGTAACTTGTGTCTAATTCCGCTTAACTCGGGGCTAGGTGCCGTATTAACTCATGTAATTCAATATCCCCATGGTGTTCATATGAACAGGCCCAATGAAAGCGCGACTGAGATACATCAGTCTCTAGATAACAACTTTACAACGAATATCATATGGTTTAAGTATACTGATCAGCCATACGAATTTCATATTTTTGGAACACTATGATGTCTTCGCTTCTCTGTTGCAGGAAACTAGCCTATACTTATGTATAATATGACTGATGTTCTGTTTTCGAATTTGGTGCTACTGTTGTTATATGGAATAGGTCTTTGGATTATGAACACGGAAATTATTTAATGGAGGACGACTGAATATTGACTGATGAGCTAGACGCTTGTATTCAATATTATTTGCAGATTTTATTAACTCCACCGGAATGTATACAGACGCGTATATTTGATATTCTGTCCACCAATGTATAATATCATCTTCACCACATATACCAGATATTCTGGTCTGGGAGTAATAAAGTATAATTATTCATAGAAACCGACACAAATAGTCTGAGTATAGAAAAGAATATAAGTATTCGGGTCATTCATCTGGTGTGTGAGCCACAGCACAGGACAATTGAACCAAATCCGATCATCACTAGTGGATGCCCCACAGAGTTGCGCCCCTTTATTTGCTCGGAATATTTGTCGCTTCAAACTTGGACCCATCAGGTACGGGCATCTTCATTTTATCCAGCCAATTTCTACGTTCCCACTTCGAAGTGGGAACGTAGAAATTGGCTGGATAAAATGAAGATGGGTACGGGCGATAGAATTGGAATATCTCTCACCTGATTCCACAAGAATTGGTTATATTTGCTGAGGAGTTGCATATGATCCCAAAAATTAATTCGACAACACATTTAATTCAATTGAAAGAATACTGATGTCTAGCATAGACTAACACTATTACTATTCAAAGTCCCGTTACTGAATAAAAGCTGTTACCGCCGGACCATTACATATATATATAATTGAGTGTAGCAATTATATAGTTGCCACTACCCCCTACTTTAACGTACACACGCACTTCATTGTCGCATACCAATATTTGACTGCTCGGGAGCTATGTCTTTGCACATCAATATTATTATCCCACCAGTAATTCTACTCTCATCTGATCCCTGCTGAGCTTGTCAAAGTGTAACACGGCGCGGGATTCCAGGGTGTTGGGGGAGGGGGTGGGGGGAGGGGGAGGGGGAGGAAGGGGTAGATGTTAAGTATAGGGCATTGGATAACAGATGTTAGGAATTGATGAGGGAATCGGTTAAACAAGTGAGAATGAGGCGGATTAACGCCAGCAGAATACACGTTAGGGTTTATTTTCTGTAATTGTGGAAAAAGAAGAACACTTCTAATAACCTGCATTCCAATTTAACATGCACTCACGATTCATTCTGGCAATTACAATAGAATCAACTGTTTGTTCCTCTATTTCACAGCTTAGCAGATATCGTATGAAGGGAGGCAACTCTGACTGTAAAAATAATGTTTAATTCTTTGCGTCATTATGCGATCCCAGCCAGATCTGTAACTGTTGAATAATTGGAGAATTAATTTTGGTGCAAATCCTTGCAAATGACAATGCGAACTGTTAACCACAAATATAAGGAGAGCGTGCAATTCACTTTTACCATGAGAAAAGAAGAATCCCTCTATCAAAGACGAGACATCATATAATTACAAAATAAAACAGAATTTTCGTTATTTTGGGATTGAACTATCTTAGCATAGCACAGATTCTAGTGCTGAAGTTGGTCTAGTCCCGTGCGGGATTGGAACCAGTGACACCAGAGCAAGGCACCTAATCGCCAGCACTATATGTCGGCGATCGAAACCACTTGGTCAACGGGCCTTTCACAAAAATTGGAAGGTAGCGGACCAGTAGACTTGAAAGCGAACATACAGTACCGGTACTTCTCTGATGACCTTAATGACACAGATTCCATAGTTGAATACAAGAACATATTTTTGTAATTTAGAAGTGAGCGTATAACAGTAGTTTCGTTATTTGACGGGGATTGTTTTACGGCAACCTGCCTAATCGAATGTGGTCGCCATGGCCGCCGTAGCCTTCATTCCTATTTTGCCATGCTTCATAAATTTGTTACTGCAATAACTCAAAAAGGATTTGACCGACAGACATCACACTTGGGCAGTGGGTTCGTGTGAATGAAAGGATGACTGCGATTATTTTTTGGCAACCTACATAATCGAATATTGCCACAATATGGCCAACGTGGCCTTGACCCTCCATTCAGCCATGCCACATTAACTGTGACTGATATAACTAATAACAAAACCATGTATCCGATTGACATCTGACTTGGACGGTGGGTTGGTATGAGCGAGAGGGGATGGCTGGAATTGTTCTTCGCCAACCTGCGTAATCCAATATTACCACCATGGCCTTTACTCATATTCAGCCATGCTATAAACTTGTCACTATAATAACTCAAAACTAACAATTTGTCCGATTTACATCAACCTTGGACAGTGGTTTGATATGAGTGAGACTATGGCTGGAATTGTTTTCGGCAGCCTGCGTAATCCAATACGGCTGCCATGGCCATGACATCTATTCAGCTATGCTAAGTAAAACTTGTCACCGGCATAACCCAAGTACGATTTTATCATTCTTTTGCCCAGTGGTTTAGCGCGAGTGAGAAGTTGGCTCGGATTGGTTTTCGTCCATCTGCACAATCCAATATGGTGACCGTGGCCTTGACCGCGGATTCGGCTGTTTTGGGCTTGTGACTGCAATAACCGAAGAACGATTTAACCAGCTAACCTCAACCTTGGGCATGTCATTCGGTACAAGAGTAGCAATGGCTGTATAGCAATGTTCGGCAACCTTTGCGTCACACAGTCGCTATTTACCATAGTTCACAATGTTTACATTTAAGAACTAAACTATCACGTATTTCGGAACAACTTCATTTCTCCATCAAAACTCATGTAAACTGTCAAATAATTTCTTTTCAGATTTCAGATAATATAACAAATGTTTTGAACACCCAATACTCAAACAAAATTTCCCACCGTTGATTACACAATTTTAAATAGAACTTTTCATAATCCTTTCATCCTGCTATACTCTCTATGGTATCGACGGCGGGAGAAATGGGCCGTTCGGGTTTTCAATATTTAAATTCTTGCTGTGTCCCACAAACAATGTTATTCCTGTTGAAGAAGTATTAGTTAATATGAAATCGCTCTTACTACAGAAAAATGTAACCAGGATTAATCGAACCTTACGACAAGAGAGATGATTACAATTTCGACATCGTAAATTATCCCTTTCTGGACAATAATATTCCAGTGGAATCTGCATATGGCGTATACATATCACAGATAGAATGCATTTGTGTGAAATGTGACGATTTTAATCGTCATAAATCATTATAACTTATAAAACAGGGCTATACCACCAAGCGCCTCCACTCGACGTTTCTCAAATTTGGCGTTGCATATCGCATGCTGATAGCAAATTACAAGCGTAGCGTGCAAGGACTAAGGAGCTACGTCTCGTAACTTGTGTCTAATTCCGCTTAACCGAATGAGCCTATGTACTTCAAGATCCTCATGGTGTTCATATGAATAGGCACAATCAAATCGAGACTGAGATACATCAATCTCCAGATAAAGACCTTAGAACGAAAATTATATGGGTTAAATCAGCGATACGGATTTCATATTTTTGGAACATCATGATGTCTTCGCTTGTCTGTTGCAGGAAACCAGCCTATCCTTATGTATACTATGATTGGTGTTCTGCTTTCGAATTTGGTGCTAATGTTGTTATATGCAATGAGTATTTGGATTATGGGCACGGGAATTATTTAATGGAGGACGGCTGAATATTGAATGATGGATTAGACGCTTGTATTCAATATTACTTGCAGATTTTATTAACTCTACCGGAATGTACATGTATACAGACGTGTATATTTGATATTCTCTCCACCAATGTATAATATCATCTTCACCCCATATACCAGATAATCTGGTCTGGGAGTAATAAAGTATAATTATTCGTAGAAACTGATATAAATATTCTGAAAATAGATAAGAATATAAATATTCGGTTCATTATTCTGGTGTGTGAGCCACAGCACAGGGCAATGCGAGCCAAATCCGATCATCACAGGTGGATGCCCCACAGAGTTGCGCCCCTTGATTTGCTCGGTACGTTTCTTGCTTCAAACTTGGACCCATTTGGGGCGGATGATAGGATTGGAATATCTCTCACCTGATTCCACAAGAATCGGTTATATTTGCCGAAGAAGTTGCCGTTTGATCCCAAAGATTAATTGGACAACATATTTAATTCAATTGAAAGAATACTGATGTCTAGCATAGACTAACACTATTACTATTCAAAGTCCCGTTACTGAATAAAAGCTGTTGCCGCCGGACCATTACCTATATAATTGAGTGTTGCAATTATATAGTTGCCACTACCCCCTACTTTAACGTACACACGCACTTCTACTTTAACGTACACACGCACTTCATTGTCACATACCAATATTTGACCGCTCGGGAGCTATGTCATTGTACATCAATATTATTATCCCACCAGTAATTCTACTCTGATCTGATCCCTGCTGAGCTTGCAGTGAAATATGGTGTCAGCTGGGACCTATTTGTGTTTATTTCTTGTTCACTGCTCCTCGTTCTGAAACGAACTATGTGAAAATGTTGACCTTCATATGAATATGCATATATTTCAACAATCATTAAATTTTTCACAACGAAAATGGAACCATGTTTTCCTCCGTAATTTTCCGTTGGTATCAATATAAATTTGGCTTGAATAATTCGAAATTCTTGTTGTAAAGAATATTTCTTACAGATCGTATTACAACCACTATACAATTCTACAACTAAGCGTCGTCTATATATCTTCCTATTGAATTATTTATCTTTCTGAATCATTATTAGGTGTTTAAAGTGATATGACGTAATATATCTTACGAGCCAGCACAAAATGACCCAAACATCCTAACGCATTTCACAACAGCTATCTTCACGATGTCAAAAATGATTTTTTCTTTTCTTTTTTTTTAATCTCGATGTCGTCACTGTGGTGACTTACTGGATACACGAGAATTCGAATATGTTTAAGTGGAAAACAATCAGAAGTTCATCACTTCCTGCAAACATTTATACACTGCATTTGTCCGAATGATTCAAATTAACTGAACGGCAATGAAATGACATTACCTTAATTAATCATACTAAAACAAGAGAGAGAGAGAGAGAGAGAGAGAGAGAGAGAATTAAGGTTAACGTCGCGTTCAGCAATATTTCAGATATATAGCGACGATCAAACAAAATTCTAAGTATTCAAGTTAATAATTTAGTCGACACACGACGTTTTACATAATTACATTTGTACATATATTGATAGGCTCATAGAATATACTATAGATACATTCGATCCTAACAGATCCATCGATACACTGGCTTGCGAGGATGCAGGTCTGGAGGCTATTAACAATGGCCACCCTCGCTCAATATACATCATGTAGTCCTGGGAATTTCAGATGCCGATTTGAATTAGGGAGCATGGATATCAACTTCCCTGTCCTTTATTCTATATTGCTTGAAAACGTGGATACGTCTACTGGTACTATCTATAGTGAATAATGTGCCTATAATGTCACGTAATGCTTTCTATAAAAGCGATCTTTTATTATGTCAAACGTTTTCCTATAGAGAAACACCAGTACTGTGCAACAGGGTGCCCGGTCGTGATCAGAGTAAACACAGACTTTGAACGGCAATTATCAAGCCGCGTAAACCATTTGTATTGTGTTTATTTATCACCACGGGATATCGTAAATTATGGAACGGCGATCTGTTACCCGTTATAATTTTCAAGTGAATGGTGGGAGTTACTACGAAAAGTGTTAAACTCCGCATCTGTTTACCTTTGCAATTACTTGATAAATCCCGGGGAAGGTAAATTCGAAAGGTGCCCCCTCCCCCTCCCGCGCGTGCTACCACCTCCCCATCACCCAGCTAACAATTATATAGCCATTATTTCATACATGAGGCTTTGTTAGACATAACAATCCGCGACTTATAATTGATAATAACGAGTGACACAGATACAAAATAATATTCTACCAAATTAATCCATCTCACGCACGAAAGTGGAAGATCGTCTGAAATTGTATTTAGGTTTTATTCATACATGATGGAACATCACCGGCAAAAAAATACGCTGCTCTAAAAAACTTCATTTGTAATTGGACATTCGACCGTGATTCGTTCTGTCAATAAAATCTGCGTTATTCAATTTGTTTCACTGTTTCAAAGTAATTTCGGAATCACCAACTACAGATATCGTGTGAAGGGAGGCTACTCTGACTATCAAAACGTGTCATTTATTGCCTTCCCAATTCATCATCCGTGGTGATCATTTGGTGATGTTTCGAAAACGGTTTAGTACTGATAGATATCACGAGAACGATCGATTCAGTTTACCCACAACGGATGACAGATGTCTTTCTTAGACACGAGACCTTAAAATATGGCTAATAAAAAAAAATAAAAAAAAAAATAAAATAAAATTCATGATACAGAAACAGATTACAAAATTCATGTGATATTATTATGAGATTAATGATGATTAAAACTGGACATGACCACGTGTCAGTGTCCTTTTATTATCCCATTTGAGGTTTTATTCAGTAGCCAATATGTTTGTTACTTATTGTGTTCTCCCAGACGCCAAGCTAATCGTCTGAACATGACTAGTGGCGATGAACGCGTTCGAGTAGTCGTGGTTTCACTGGTACATTTAAAAAATGTAGGGATTTGAACAGTCGAGGAAACAACAAGCAATAACGTGTGCATCCATATAATTCTCTGCCATGATTAGTCTCACAGAATAGTTATTGAACATTAGTTTTAATCGAGACGACATACCCAGGAAAACGAATATTTCACGTGAATATTTAGGACACAGCTGAGTGTTACACGGCGCGGGATTCCAGGGTGTTGCGGGAGGGGGGGGGGGAGAGGGAGAGGAAGGGGTAGATGTTAAGTATAGAGCATTTGGATGATAGGAAATTTGAGAGGAATGATGGAAGAACCTCAATGGTGATTTGCCGAATGCTGAGTAGAGATGTTGTTGCGTGCTTGGCTAGAGGGAGAGTTGGTTGTGGTATATCCATGATAACAGATGTTAGGAATTGATGAGGGAATCGGTCAAACAAGTGACAATGAGGCGGATTAACGCCGGCAGAATACACGTTAGGGGTTATTTTCTGTAATTGCGGAAAAAGAAGAACACTTCTTATAACCTGCATTCCAATTTAACATGCACTCACGATTCATTCTGGCAATTACAGTCAATTACAATAGAATAAACTGTTTGTTCCTCTGATTCACAGCTTAGCAGGCATACATATCGTATGAAGGGAGGCAACTCGGACTGTAAAAATAATGTTTAATTCTCTGCGTCATTTTGCGATCCCAGCCAGATCTGTAACTGTTGAATAATTGGAGAATTAATTTTGGTGCAAATCCTTGCAAATGACAATCCGAACTGTTAACCACAAATATAAGGAGAGCGTGCAATTCACTTTTACCATGAGAAAAGAAGAATCCCTCTATCAAAGACGAGACATCATATAATTACAAAATAAAACAGAATTTTCGTTATTTTGGGATTGAACTATCTTAGCATAGCACAGATTCTAGTGCTGAAGTTGGTCTAGTCCCGTGCGGGATTGGAACCAGTGACACCAGAGCAAGGCACCTAATCGCCAGCACTATATGTCGGCGATCGAAACCACTTGGTCAACGGGCCTTTCACAAAAATTGGAAGGTAGCGGACCGGTAGACTTGAAAGCGAATATACAGTACCGGTACTTCTCTGATGACCTTAATGACACAGATTCCATAGTTGAATACATGAACATATTTTTGTAATTTAGAAGTGAGCGTATAACAGTAGTTTCGTTATTTGACGGAGATTGTTTTACGGCAACCTGCCTAATCGAATGTGGTTGCCATGGCCGCCGTAGCCTTCATTCCTATTTTGCCATGCTTCATAAACTTGTTACTGCAATAACTCAATTTGACCGACAGACATCACACTTGGGCAGTGGGTTTGTATGAATGAAAGGATGACTGCGATTATTTTTTGGCAACCTACATAATCGAATATTGCCACAATATGGCCAACGTGGCCTTGACCCTCCATTCAGCCATGCCACATTAACTGTGACTGATATAACTAATAACAAAACCATGTATCCGATTGACATCTGACTTGGACGGTGGGTTGGTATGAGCGAGAGGGGATGGCTGGGATTGTTCTTCGGCAACCTGCGTAATCCAATATTACCACCATGGCCTTTACTCATATTCAGCCATGCTATAAACTTGTCACTATAATAACTCAAAACTAACAATTTGTCCGATTTACATCAAACTTGGACAGTGGTTTGATATGAGTGAGACTATGGCTGGAATTGTTTTCGGCAGCCTGCGTAATCCAATACGGCTGCCATGGCCATGACATCTATTCAGCTATGCTAAGTAAAACTTGTCACCGGCATAACCCAAGTACGATTTTATCATTCTTTTGCCCAGTGGTTTAGCGCGAGTGAGAAGTTGGCTCGGATTGGTTTTCGTCCATCTGCACAATCCAATATGGTGACCGTGGCCTTGACCTCGGATTCGGCTGTTTTGGACTTGTGACTGCAATAACTGAAGAACGATTTAACCAGCTAACCTCAACCTTGGGCATGTCATTCGGTACAAGAGTAGCAATGGCTGTATAGCAATGTTCGGCAACCTTTGCGTCACACAGTCGCTATTTACCATAGTTCACAATGTTTACATTTCAGAACTAAACTATCACGTATTTCGGAACAACTTCATTTCTCCATCAAAACTGATGTAAACTGTCAAATAATTTCTTTTCAGATTTCAGATAATATAACAAATGTTTTGAACACCCAATACTCAAACATGAGCAGTGTGACTAACGTCACAGGACCTACGAAGTACAGTAGGCATTAGGGCTCGAACGCGAACTGAACTCTTGGAAATCCCCACCCCCAGTTGAAATCCTGCCTATATTAAGATGGGCACCGCCCAAGTCATCTAAAATCACCAGGAATTTTCATCAAAAGTAGGTGAGCTCAGAACTAATGACTGAACTGAAGAAATGGTGCAATGTTGTATAGGCTGGATATAAAAAACGTGCAGTATAACATGCCTTCAATCTCAACGAAATTCCAAGACCAGCAAATGAGTGAAAACGGATAGGCCTACTATCGGAATGTGTGTGGTATCGGAATGTGTGTCAACATTACACTGAAAGTTAGGCTAAAAATAACAACCTCCATTCTCCGATCAAATGATTTGCTTCCTTCATGCATCGTGGCATATACAGCTCGCCTGACGCGAGATTCTGGTATTTCGGTAGCCTTCCGCAATACCACCGGCTAACAGCGACCAGCATGATCACGAGGGTTCCCGAATATTTCCAACAATTTACGGCAGATGTTCGGGAAGCATGGAGTGGACTATGAGGGAAACCATGGCGGAGCTACCTTGAAACGTATAATGCCGACATATTTTGGCAAGTACCATTAAATTTACTGATATTTTCGAGAGCTGGGCGCATCATATTTTTTTTTGCTTAGTGCTGGGCGGCCGAAGTCAGTCCCAGGCGCTTAAAAGTCACAGAGAAGAATACAGCCAAGGGTTCCCAATGGGCATGACAGTGCACTCGCTGAGCTAACAATAAATAATGAAAAAAAAATAATTATAAATCAAATTTTCATCAGAATTCGATCAGCTTGTAACAATGCCCTAATGCACGTTCATGCCAAAAATCAAGGTTCTAATGTTAATGGTTCTCCTTATTTTGCCGACGAAAGGATTCGTATGGACTCACTGACTCATTACCGGACAATTTGCGATCTGTAGCCTACTTCGTAGGAACAAAATTTCCCACCGTTGATTACACAATTTTAAATAGAACTTTTCATAATCCTTTCATCCTGCTATACTCTCTATGGTATCCACGGCGGGAGAAATGGGCCGTTCGGGTTTTCAATATTTAAATTCTTGCTGTGTCCCACAAACAATGTTATTCCTGTTGAAGAAGTATTAGTTAATATGAAATCGTTCTTACTACAGAAAAATGTAACCAGGATTAATCGAACCTTACGACAAGAGAGATGATTACAATTTCGACATCGTAAATTATCCCTTTCTGGACAATAATATTCCAGTGGAATCTGCATATGGCGTATACATATCACAGATAGAATGCATTTGTGTGAAATGTGACGATTATAATCGTCATAAATCATTATAACTTATAAAACAGGGCTATACCACCAAGCGCCTCCACTCGACGTTTCTCAAATTTGGCGTTGCATATCGCATGCTGATAGCAAATTACAAGCGTAGCGTGCAAGGTCTAAGGAGCTACGTCTCGTAACTTGTGTCTAATTCCGCTTAACCGAATGAGCCTATGTACTTCAAGATCCTCACGGTGTTCATATGAACAGGCACAATCAAATCGAGACTGAGATACATCAATCTCCAGATAAAGACCTTAGAACGAAAATCATATGGGTTAAATCAGCGATACGGATTTCATATTTTTGGAACATCATGACGTCTTCGCTTCTCTGTTGCAGGAAACCAGCCTATCCTTATGTATACTATGATTGGTGTTCTGTTTTCGAATTAGGTGCTAATGTTGTTATATGGAATGAGTATTTGGATTATGGGCACGGGAATTATTTAATGGAGGACGGCTGAATATTGAATGATGGATTAGACGCTTGTATTCAATATTATTTGCAGATTTTATTAACTCTACCGGAATGTATATGTATACAGACGTGTATATTTGATATTATGTCCACCAATGTATAATATCATCTTCACCCCATATACCAGATAATCTGGTCTGGGAGTAATAAAGTATAATTATTCGTAGAAACTGATATAAATATTCTGAAAATAGATAAGAATATAAGTATTCGGGTCATTATTCTGGTGTGTGAGCCACAGCACAGGGCAATGCGAGCCAAATCCGATCATCACAGGTGGATTTGCTCGGCACGGTTCTTGCTTCAAACTTGGACCCATTTGGGGCGGATGATAGAATTGGAATATCTCTCACCTGATTCCACCAGAATCGGTTATATTTGCCGAAGAAGTTGCCGTTTGATCCCAAAGATTAATTGGACAACATATTTAATTCAATTGAAAGAATACTGATGTCTAGCATAAACTAACACTATTACTATTCAAAGTCCCGTTACTGAATAAAAGCTGTTGCCGCCGGGCCATTGCCTATATAATTGAGTGTAGCAATTATATAGTTGCCAATACCCCCTACTTTAACGTACACACGCACTTCGTTGTCACATACCAACATTTGATCGTTCGAAAGCTATGTCATTGCACATCAATATTATTATCCCACCAGTAATTCTACTCTGATCTGATCCCTGCTGAGCTTGCAGTGAAATATGGTGTCAGCTGGGACCTACTTGTGTTTATTTCTTGTTCACTACTCCTCGTTCTGAAACGAACTATGTGAAAATGGTGACCTTCATACATGTATGAATATGCATATATTTCAACAAACATTACATTTTTCACAACGAAAATGGAACCATGTTTTCCTCCGTAATTTTCCGTTGGTATCAATATAAATTTACCTTGAATAATCCGAAATTCTTGTTGTAAAGAATATTTCTTACAGATCGTTTTACAACCACTATACAATTCTACAACTAAGCGTCGTCTAGATATCTTCCTATTGAATTATTTATCTTTCTGAATCATTCTTATGTGTTTAAAGTAATATGACGTAATATACCTTATGTCAAAAATGATTTTTTTTCTTCGTTTCTTTTAATCTCGATGTCGTCACTGTGGTAACTTACTGGATACACGAGAACACGAATATGTTTAAGTGGAAAACAGTCAGAAGTTCATCACTTCCTGCAAACATTCTATACACTGCATTTGTCCGAATGATTCAAATTAACTGAACGGCAATGGAAATTAATTAACCATACTAAAACGAGAGAGAGAGAGAGAGAGAGAGACTGGTTTGCAGTGCCAGTTTGTAACAGCTACTTTGATATCCTTCTGTTGGACCACGATCCAGTGTTCGTTGTTGTCTGCGAATCCATTGGTATTTTTATTCATGACGGCATTTACTATTTACTTATATAGATATAGACCCTCAAATCTAGCGCACTGGGGGAAACTGGTATTATTAGACCAATATTGGTTATGCAGTCGGGGAAATGTCGAAATATGGGGTCTCTATCATGGCATTGGGCACTAGATTTGAGCCCGATGGCTCCAGAGAATTGTGACAGTAGAGGTCTGTTTGCTCAATTTGCCATCTTGCTGGAGAAGTTTTGTGATTTGCCCCTGTGGATGGAGGCAAACCGACACATATCTCAAAGATCCCGCCATTTTCGCCGTCGATTTCTCCAAATAGGCAGGGTTAGGTATTACCCACAATGCAATTATTGCACATATATTTTACTTAAAAAAAATAATTATCGAATCAAATAAAAACAAGAGCCCAAAGGGCTTCAATATACGCCCGTATATCTGGAATTACATTGATCCAAATTTCAAGGTTGTTTAATCGCCTTGATTCCAATTGGTAGCTAGCAATCCGGAAAAAGGTCTACAATTTTGTGCTTCTGAGAATGTAACATATCACATCTAAAATTGAAAGATAAACTAAAATGAGCTTAACTCTTGGAAACTAGGTGACCTTGGAGCAAGAACCGAGAGCTCACATATCCCACAATGAAATCGACAATAGTCAAACACAAGAAAATAGTACTTTTCCTGCAAATGGATTTCTTTCAGACGAGAGAATTTTTCATGAAGGAAGAAGAAAGTGATGAAGTAAACCTTTGTTCTTGAGTTGATAAACGGGTATAAGTTCATAAAGGACCCCTGTGGGGGGCCTAATCGTGTATTTGCGCCTAATCGTGTCAGCGCCAAATCGTGTAACAAAATTGCGCCTAATAACGTGTTGCGCCTAATCGTGTAGGAAATTTGCGGTTAATGGTGGAACTGCGCCTAATCGTGTACGAAATTTGCGCTTAATTGTGGAACTGCGCCTAATCGTGTACGGAATTTGCGCCTATTTGTGTAAATGCGCCTAATCGTGTAAGGAGGCTGCGTCTAATCATGTAACTGCTCCTAATCATTTGAACGATCTTGCGCCTAATTTTGCGTTGCGCCTAATCGTGTAGAAAAATTGCTCCTAATTGTGGAACTGCGCCTAATCGTGTAGGAGATTTGCTCCTAATTGTGGAAATGCGCCTATTCGTGCGAGAAGTATGCTCCTAATTGTGGAACTGCGTTTAATCGTGGAAATCATTTTGCGCCTAATTATGCGTTGCGCCTAACCGTGTAGAAAATTTGCGTCTAACTGTGGAAATGCGCCTAATTGTGTATAGAGGCTGTGCCTAAACGTGCACAACGTGAAGACATAAGTAGTATGTAAAAGATGGATAAAGTCAACTTGACCTTTCGTCATTTTTGGGGAGGTCACGGGGAGATCACGTGATCAAGAGGTCAAGGTCACTATAGTTCCGGGACTTTCGGTCACGTATTTCTCCGCGGTGATGCGGTCTGGCGATGATGCGATCGCGGGAAAAAGCCTCCGCGGATAGAAAGTAGTCCCAATACGCGGAGAGCTGGGGAAAATTCTCCGGCAATCGGCGCCAATCTTCGGGACATTTTGGGGGCCAGAGGGGCCCCAATGGACCGATTGGGTCGAGTGAGGTGTCAAAGTGGAGCGCTCGTCCAGGGCGATCAAGTCATGGGTTGGCGCATGTAAATTGAGGATTTGTCCCGAAAATATAAAAAGCAGAACACGGACTTTACCCCTAAAATAGGGAAAAAGGGTTAATATCGGTCTCTGGCTTATCGGGCCTGCCTAACAAGTCATGGATGGGTGTATGTAAAATGAGGACTCCGAAAATATAAAATGCGGAACACAAACTTCACTTTACCTCAACAATAGAATGATTCGAACATTTGCATCTATACTGAAAAATGCCTGTATAGGGTATGGGGGGTGGTCATTTTTTGTGGATTCCACTGTGGGTTGTGAGGTCTTGTTTTCTTCGTCTCACCACGTAAAACACGATGGGAAGGGTCTAGGAGCTAAGCGCTGAAATTTTTCGAAATGTTTCGGTACCGGGTAGGTCTGTATATAGGCCCATACTGGCTCAGTGGATAGGTCCATACTGGGAAACATCCTGGACATTGCGATATGGGTTGTGGGATCTTGTTTTTCACGTCTCACCACGTAGAACACGATGGGCGGGGTCCCGAAGCTAAGCTGTGAAATTTTTCGAAGAGTGCACGGAGGTCTGGGTAGGCCCATAGGCCTACTGGCTCAGTGGATACGTTCATACTGGGCAATTCACACATGTTCATTGCGATATGGGTTGCGGGATCTTGCTTTTCACGTCTAACCACGTAAAACACGATGGGAGGGGTCTCGAAGTTAAGCGGTGAAATTTTTTTGAAAGGTCCAGGTACCGGGTGGGTCTGTATATTGGCCCATAGTGGCTCAGTGGATAGGTCCATACTGGGAAAT
>JAVTVY010040936.1:0-19618 GCA_036873755.1 Hanleya hanleyi | reverse complement strand
CCAGGAATTTTCATCAAAAAGTAGGTCAGCTCAGAACTTGTTGGTAACAGTCTTCTAATGCGCCTTCATTCCAAAATTAAATAACGATCGCCGATTTAATTTTACAATTTTTTAACTAAAGGAAACAGATTGAATAATAAAGGTTCAGTAGATTTCAAGCTTTACGTGTGAAAATACATTTACATCTCTTTAATGGTTTTCAGTGCCCTTGTCCAGGATCAAAACAACTTTTTGAATCACATTATTTTTCCAACAATACAACAAATTTTTATATATAGTACTATAGTAGAAAGGTAGCATTTATGTAGTTTACGGTAATTCAACTCAAGACCAACACCTTCTATGCACAAGATTCTATGTCATTCTCCTGAGCATAACCGGTACAAAGACGAATAAATAGCGTCTCTACATCACGTTGTTATCTAGATATATGAGACAAATTACTTTGGGTATCGGCACCTGATGAATGTACTATTCCGGTTTTCTTGTTTCACATTATATTCTATGGCGGTTGATCGGTGATTTTCTTTCATTGATAAAACGTTAAACCACCTCAGCTTCGTTGTGTGAATCGGAATTGCATTGCTGTGACACCAACACACTCCGTGGCAGTGATTCTGTATCCCCTAATCAAGGAATCAAAATGGATCAAGATTTGAAATGACAAGAGAAATTTAGACATATTTTATTACACATGTAATTTTTTGTTCAAATTATATCCAAGTGTGATATATAGTCAATATTCAAGAGGTACAAATTTTCACATCCATGCCAAGAAATACTGCATTGAAAAGGGTCCATTTAGCCTACCCTGTTTTATCGCTCTAATCAGCAAATGGCGGGGTCATATTTCTGCTGTCAAAATTGTATTTCCCTCCAAAGTCTTAACCCTTGAATCCAAGTCACACACTCTCTGATGCAAAGTAATGATTGTCCTAACTATCCGATTAGCACATTATGAACATGTCTTTGGTCATAGTGTACATATCATAACTCACATCAATGTTTTCTGCTATATTATTTCAATGATATAGTTTAACAATTTAAGTTATGCAAACAGCGCTGATTGTTTGAGGGTATATGCAGTAGGCCTATGCTGTCGGGCAATTGTGGAATTGTCCCAGATGCACGTTAAGATTAACCTCAGTAATAGGGCCATGTGGCATACAGTGGAATGTGGATCAATGACAGGGTATTTTTAGCCGGACAGGACTCGGTGGTGGTAACTGATACTCATTAAATGCGATAAAACGCTGGAGCAAAACGGACCACAGTTTTCTTGGCATGATGATCAAAGTTACTTTATCTAGTTAAATTCTACCCAAAGAAAATAAATTAAAACCCTTTAAACAGCCGTCATGGCTTTGTTTCACCCTCAGTAAACTTTTATCATTGTTGCTCACACAGACTAATCCGAAGGATGATACCACATCGTTCTTTCTTCTGCTGGGTTATTGCACCAGGCTGACTTAATTGGTTGATGTAGGATATTTCACCATCAGTGGATAATTTGACCTGAATTTGAAGCCTGATGTGGTCAATGATGAAATGTTTGGATGTGAAATAGGATACACGTTAAAGGCTACAGTTTACATATATCTATAGCAATATACTGAAGTGTTAATTATCAATCTAATTTTAATCAGAATTTTTTCAGATCAGAACTTGCTGGTAAAAATGCCCTAATGCACGTTCATGCCAAAAATCAAGGTTCTAATGTCAACGGTTCTCCTTATTTTGCCGACGAAAGGATTCGAATGGACTGACTCACTGACTCATTACCGGACAATTTGCGATCTGTAGCCTACTTCGTAGGAATATGATCAGTGTGACTAACGTCACAGGACCTACGCAGTAGAGTAGGCATTAGGACTCGAACGCGAACTGAACTCTTGGAAATTCCCACCCCCAGTTGAAATCCTGCCTATATTAAGATGGGCACCGCCCAAGTCAGAATCGCCAGTGATTTTCATCAAAAATCACCAGAAATTTTCATCAAAAGTAGGTCAGCTCAGAACTAACGATCGGCGATTTAATTTTACAATTTTTTAACTAAAGGAAACCGATTGAATAATAAAAAGTTCAGTAGATTTCAAGCTTTACGTGTGAAAATACGTATAAATAATAAAAAAAATAATTATAAATCAAAGCAGTGTAGATAAATGCACTAACAAATGATGGAAAATTAGCATTTCCTATTTCATACATGAGCAGTGTGACTAACGTCACAGGACCTACGAAGTACAGTAGGCATTAGGACTCGAACGTGAACTGAACTCTTGGAAATCCCCACCCCCAGTTGAAATCCTGCCTATATTAAGATGGGCATCGGCCAAGTCAGAATCGCCAGTGATTTTCATCAAAAATCAGCAGAAATGTTCATCAAAAGTAGGTCAGCTCAGAACTTGTTGGTAACAGTCTCCTAATGCGCCTTCATTCCAAAATAAATAACGATCGCCGATTTAATTTTACAATTTTTAATTAAAGGAAACAGATTGAATAATATAGGTTCAGTAGATTTCAAGCTTTACGTGTGAAAATACATTTACATATCTTTAATGGTTTTCAGTGCCCTTGTCCAGGATCAAAACAACTTTTTGAATCGCATTATTTCCCCAACAATACAACAAATTTTTATATATAGTACTATAGTAGAAAGGTAGCATTTATGTAGTTTACGGTAATTCAACTCCAGACCAACACCTTCTCTGCACAAGATAATAATTATTCTATGTCATTCTCCTGAGCATAACCGGTACAAAGACATACAGTGGGACAGGGTATTTTTAGCTCTGGGTAATTTGACCTGAATTCGAAGCTGATACACGTTAAAGGCTATAGTCCACATATAGCTACATGTATAACAATATACTGAAGTGTTAATTATCAATCTAATTTAAATCAGAATTATTTCAGATCAGAACTTGCTGGTAACAATGCCCTAATGCACGTTCATGCCAAAAATCAAGGTTCTAATGTCAACGGTTCTCCTTATTTTTCCGACGAAAGGATTCGGATGGACTCACTCATTACCGGACAATTTGCGATCTGTAGCCTACTTCGTAGGAAAAAACAATTACGGATGGCATATCCCACCAGATTTTGTACTGTGTTATATATACAGTGAAACATACAGCCAAGGATTCCCGATGGGCATGACAGTGCACTCGCTGAGCCATCAATAAATAATAAAAAAAATAATTATAAATCATCAGAATTCGGTCAGCTCAGAACTTGCTGGTAACAATGCCCTAATGCACGTTCATGCCAAAAATCAAGGTTCTAATGTCAACGGTTCTCCTTATTTTGCCGACGAAAGGATTCGGATGGACTGACTGACTGACTGCCTCACTGACTCATTACCGGACAATTTGCGATCTGTAGCCTACTTCGTAGGAATAATAAAATAATTTTAATTTAAGATCGCGATAAGCTTACAGTTTAGAAGTTCAGTTCTCGAGAAGTTTCCAAATTGTGATATTTACTGGAAGAATAAACATTTGAGTGGGCAGTTTTGATCTCCATTTTTTTCTTTAAAGTTGAAACATTTAATTAACTGTATTGTTCGTTGTTATATTATCAAATCTACATTATGATTATGTCAAATTGAGCTGATAGTCGACTAATTTTTATACTGTGGTAGCCTATGTTATGGTAACATCGCTTCTAGATGTTCTTTAACCGCATATTTTTGACAGAAAGAAAAAATACACTTGGCTTCATTTTTAACTAAGTTGTTTTCTTTGCCGAAATAACGAGCAAAATATTTTCCAACCGAGCTGACACTTGTTTATTTCCTTAGTAACAAAATAGGTAAATTTCTGCAGGTCGAATTCTGAAACAAAGAATAGGGAACTGGTAAAAGAAAAAAAACTATAGGATCAAATGTTACAAGGAAAATATACACCATACTTACCGCAGAGATTACCTATGGATTTATATACGCAGTACGATGGTATTTTATATAAACCTTGGGATAGTATTTGGTGGGCTCGTGCACAGACAGCTGGTTTAATGTATAATTAGGAGATACCAGAGAGATGGAGACATTAACATTAAGATAAGAACAAGTCATTCTCTAAGCTATAAGGGTTTTCGAGAAAGGTAATACTACAAGGCGACGAGGGGAAAACTGGAGAGCATGCAGGCTTTAATCGGAGCATCAGTCTCCAGTTTATAATCAGAGCATCAGTTCCAAGGACGGAATCTTGGTTTATGCAACAAAATAAAGTATTGTTTCTGGTGAAAGTCCTTCGATAAAGTGGTGCGTTGACGCGGCTTTCTTATGTTATTATTATTTTATTAATCTGGAACATCTCTGATTTACCACAATGTATAATCATGTCCGTCCCGAACCCGTAACATTCTTTTTCCAACATTATTTCAAGACGATAGTTATGTTCTCAATATACGGTCTTCACTCAATTGTTCAATAGTTATATTTTCAATAGACCCTTCCCTTTAACACAGTCTTCACTCGGTTATTTAATAGATATGTATTTAATAAACCCTTCCCTACGGCCTTCACTCAGTTATTTAACAGATACATGTATGTATTTAATAACCCCTACCCTTATGGCCTTCACTCAGTTATTTAATAGATATATATTTAATAAATCCTTCCCTTACGACCTTCACTCAGTTATTTAATAGATATGTATTTAATAACCCCTTCCTTTAAGGCCTTCACTGAGTTATTTACTAGATATGTATTTAATAAACCCTTCTATTACGGCCTTCACCCAGTTATTTAATAGATATGTGTTTAATAAACCCTTCCCTTACGGCCTTCATTCAGTTATTTAATAGATGTATTTAATGCACCCTTTTCTTACGGCCTTCACTCAGTTATTTAATAGATATGTATTTAATAAACCCTTCCCTTGCGGCCTTCACTCAGTTATTTAATAGATATGTATTTAATAAACCCTTCCCTTACGGCCTTCACTCAATTGTTTGATGGTTATATTTTCAACAAATGTTATTCTTATGGCGTCCTTCGCTCAATTATTCCATAGTTAAATTTTTAATAAACTCTTCACTTACGGCCTTCACTCCATTATTTGATGTTTAAACCATTCACTCACTCAATTGTTCAAAAGTTATATTTTCAACAAACCGTATGGCCTTCACCTATATGTTTGATAGCTATTTTCAATGCACTCTTCCCCTACGACCTTCACTCAGTACACCAAACGAATTATTATGGATAACAACTTCTTTGTTTATTAGCTGGTGACGTTCTGCTTTAGTTACTAACACCGTTTTCAAACGCTGTAACGCTTGTTTATTAGCTTGTGTAACGTTATGCTGTAGTCACTATAACTCAGCGTTTCTGAAAACGCTGTTAAT
Organism: Hanleya hanleyi; assembly: GCA_036873755.1. Taxonomy (NCBI): domain Eukaryota; kingdom Metazoa; phylum Mollusca; class Polyplacophora; order Lepidopleurida; family Hanleyidae; genus Hanleya; species Hanleya hanleyi. The sequence continues at coordinate 14,266 of JAVTVY010040936.1, read as the reverse complement.
AAATACAACGGAACGTCACCAGCGAATAAACTAAGAAATTGCTCGCTGTTAGTAACTACAGCGGAACGCCACCAGCTAACAAACAAAGAAATTGTTCGCTGTTAGGAACTACAGCGGAACGTCACCAGCTCATAAACAAAGGAATTGTTCGCTGTTAGTAACTACAGCGGAACGTCACCCGCTAATAAACAAAGAAATTGTTCGCTATTAGTAACTACAGCGGAACGTCACCAGCTAATAAACAAAGAAGTTGTTTTCCATGATAATTCGTTTGGTTTACTAGTTCCCAACAAAGATCTTCACTCAATTGCTTGATAACTAAACTATATTTTCAACAAATCCTTACCTTACTGCCTTCCCTTGTTTGGTAGTTATATTTTCTACAACCTTACGGCTTTCGCTCTATAGTACGATAGTTATATTTTCACTACGCCCACACTACACCTATGGCAACACTCGACTATTTAAGGGGGGTTATACCGAAAATCGGATTAATACTATTTCCCACTCCTTGTCAGTCTTTTTTTTCTCCTTAATGGCTTGTAGTATGAAAATTCACTCATTTGTCAATCTAGCCACACGCAAGATATTGAAATTAGAAAACATAATTTCATCTTTACATTTATTTTGTAATATAGTCAATGGGACTGTCAATGGGGCTTAAATATATAATAACCTTAAATGCAGCGTCAAGTGGCAACAACACCACCGGAGTGATTTTAGCCCAATGTAAAGTTAAATCTACCTGAGAAATGCAGGAATATGAAATAAAAAATTAATATTTAAAATGATTTGGTTATTTTGTCCGCCTGCAGTTACTACTTCGAAAAAAAGTGGTACAGTGCTATTGTTTGACACTTGTAAATTTGACGCTGCATTTATGGTTCTTATGCTTAAATGGGTTCAGCCCAATTGACAATCCCATCGACAAAAATTACGTACAAAATAAATGTGAATATGAAATTATTAATATTTTTTTTTCTTTTAATATCTTCCTCGTGTCCAGATTGACAAGTGGGTGAATTTGCATACTCCATGTTATTGAGGAGAAATCCCCAAAAGGCTGACAAGGCGAGGGAAAATTTGATTACCAGTACCGGTAACCAGATTTTCGGGTATAATATATATATCTTCAACAAATCATTCCATTACCGCTATCACACAATTGTTTGACAATTATATATTTTCAATGAACCCTTCATTTACGACCTTCACCCAATCGTATGAGTTATATTTTCAATAAACCCTCCCTTTACGGCCTTCATTCAATTATTAAATACACTATATCTTTCATGAGTCTTTCCTTTAGAGCTTCCACTCAATGATATTTTCGGTGGTAAACCCTTCCATTATATACTGCTGTCATCCGATTGTATGTTTTCAACAAACCATTCCCATACCGCTATCATCCAATTGTTTGATAGTTAGGTTTTCAATAAACCCTTCCTTTGTGCTGTTATATTTTGAATGAACCCTTCACTAAGTGGTTTCATTCAACTATTTGATAGTTATATTTTTCAATAAATTGTTCCTTTATCGCTATCACCCAATTGTTTGATACCTGTTAGTTATATTTTCAATAAACCATCCCCTTACGGTCTTCACACAGTTGTGTATATTTTCAATAAACACTTCCCTTACAGCCGTCACTCCATAATTGTTTAATATTTATATGTTCCGTAAACGACTACGACTTTCGTTCAATTATGCGATAGTCATATTTTCGATAAACTCAATTGTTTAATAGTTATCATTTTCAATACACCTCTATCTTACGGCCTTCACTCCAGTGTACGCTATTTTCAATACACCTCTATCTTACGGCCTTCACTCTAGTGTACGCTATTTTCAATACACCTCTATCTTACGGCCTTCACTCTAGTGTACGCTATTTTCAATACACCTCTATATTACGGCCTTCACTCTAGTGTACGCTATTTTCAATACACCTCTATCTTACGGCCTTCACTCTAGTGTACGCTATTTTCAATACACCTCTATCTTACGGCCTTCACTGTAGTGTACGCTATTTTCAATACACCTCTATCTTACGGCCTTCACTCTAGTGTACGCTATTTTCAATACACCTCTATCTTACGGCCTTCACTCTAGTGTACGCTATTTTCAATACACCTCTATCTTACGGCCTTCACTCTAGTGTACGCTATTTTCAATACACCTCTATCTTACGGCCTTCACTCTAGTGTACGCTATTTTCAATACACCTCTATATTACGGCCTTCACTCTAGTGTACGCTATTTTCAATACACCTCTATCTTACGGCCTTCACTCTAGTGTACGCTATTTTCAATACACCTCTATCTTACGGCCTTCACTCTAGTGTACGCTATTTTCAATACACCTCTATCTTACGGCCTTCACTCTAGTGTACGCTATTTTCAACACACCTCTATCTTACGGCCTTCACTCTAGTGTACGCTATTTTCAATACACCTCTATCTTACGGCCTTCACTCTAGTGTACGCTATTTTCAATACACCTCTATCTTACGGCCATCACTGTGGTGTACGCTATTTTCAATACACCTCTATCTTACGGCCATCACTCTGGTGTACGCTATTTTCAATACACCTCTATCTTACGGCCATCACTCTGGTGTACGCTATTTTCAATACACCTCTATCTTACGGCCTTCAATCAATTGCTCGATAGCCATATTTTCAATAAACCCTTTATTTCATGGCCTTTACTTGTTTGATAGTTTTATTTTCGATCAAGCTTTACCTTGCAGCTGTCGCCCAATCGTATGATCATTATATTTTCAATACGCCCTCCCAATACGACCTTCACTCGATTGTTTGATAGTTATATTTTCAATAAACCTTTGCCTTATAAGTAGTGGGAAAATGATTTCCTTGGGTCACAGATGCAGGTACATCATCATGACCAATGATCAAGATCAGGGACATCATAAAGATCACGGTGGAATTGTACAGGACGAGGGTGAAATGAGGAGAGTGAGAGTGAAATGAAGACGCCGAGGGTGAAATGAGATGACCGAGGGTGGAATGAGATGACCGATGGTGAAATGAGAAGGACGAGGGTAGGATGAAATCGACTCAGGTTCAAAGACTTGACCATAATTACTAACGTGGTACTTCAGTCCACAGAGAAGGGTCTATCAACCACAGAAAAATCCTTCTCTATACCATATATATCGTATCGTGTGGACGTATACGATACAAATATATATCCACATGTACGCCTAAGGTTCCACTCCATAGTTTCGTATAGACCGTCCGAGATATGCTACATCATAATCTTAATAGCTTATATCTAGAATACCATCATGTTCAGCATTGTCAGTGTTGCAAACGGGTACATACGGATCGATGGCGAGGTTCGTCTACACACGCAGTGATCGGGGTCATGGAGTTATGCCCCTCGGCTGTGCGTAAAAATCATGACTCAATAACGGCTAGAAAATCTGACAAAAAAATGGTAGTTAATTGAAATTGCTCTTACAGAACTTTCCGGAATTGAGTCGAATTTGACCATTTTTCGACACATATCAGTACTGTGTCTTAATATAATGGTTTTACCATATGCTGTCAGAAAATATATACATATAAGTAAAATTCGGTTTGACGATTTTACGACAATTGGTGGCCGAAACGCGGAACCTTTATAGAAGGATGCGAATAAGGACAGATAACTACTTCAAAATAAAAATTCCCATAATTCCATGTGTGAGTAGCAATGTTACATAGAGGTTAGACACGCCGCCGTCGCCTTATAACGTTGGGCCGATTGACCAATATACATGGAAGTTAGAGGGCACATTTACTTCCCATGAGAGCCCATTCACTACGCATGAGTGCTTATTTACTGCGGATGAGCATTCATCAGTTCTCATTTTATTGCTCACGTGTGCTCATTTACGGCGCCTGACAGCCATAAAGGGGAGATTTCAGACTAACATTGTTCATAAGTGCTCATGCGCAATAAAAAAGCACCCATGAGCTCTCATGCACAGTAAATGCGCACTCATAAGCGCTCATGCGCAGTAAATGATCACTCATGAGCGTTCATGCGCCGTATATGAACACTGATGCGAAGTACATGAGCGCCCATGAAGGGTATAGATTGAAAATTGTTTGGGGTGCGTGAGTGAGTAGGATTTAACGTCGTTTTCACATCACGACGGTGCCTACATCTGCCAGGACACGAGAGTGCTCACGGTTTCTATTATCCGGACAGTGACTAGTCCACCCATTACAGCACCCGGTCACCCATCAAAGTATTGACCGGGCTTAAGAATCAGTGTGCCCATCGCGATACGCCGTACCGAATTATGTTTGGGGATGATAAATCCTTCTCTATGGATTAAAGTTCCACGAGACTAAATATGGCGACGGTCCTTCAGAAATAATCGCGTGATAAAATAACGCATACTTGAGGCCAATTGGTCGAGTCTTTGAACCTGAAACGGGTTTCCTTCTGAACCTGCATTCTGCTCGCTTCTCTTTCACCTTTGTCCTCCAGATTTCATCCTCGTCCTCCTGATTTCACCTCGTCTTCATTTCACCTTCGACCTCCTTATTTCGCCATCAGCCTCCTCATTTCACCCTTGGCCTCATTTCACCTTCAGCCTCCTCATCTTAGCCTCAACTTCCTCATCTCTCCCTCGTCCTCATTTCACCCTGGTGATGACGTCACTGATCCTGATCATGCACTTGCACCTGTGACTCAATGGACTCATTTTCCCGCTACTCGTATACGGCATTTAACCCATTGTTCTTACGAAGTAGGCTACAGATCGCAAATTGTCGGGTAATGAGTGAGTCAGTGAGGCAGTCAGTCAGTCAGTCAGTCAGTCAGTCCATCCGAATCCTTTCGTCGGCAAAATAAGGAGAACCGTTGACATTAGAACCTTGATATTTGGCTTGAACGTGCATTAGGGCATTGTTACCAGCAAGTTCTGAGCTGACCGAATTCTGATGAAAATTTGATTTATAATTATTTTTTTTATTATTTGTTGATGGCTCAGCGAGTGCACTGTCATGCCCATCGGGAACCCTTGGCTGTATGTTTCACTGCATATATAACACAGTACAAAATCTGGTGGGATATTCCATCCGTAATTGTTTTTATGAAATAGGAAATGCTAATTTTCCATCATTTGTTAGTGCATTTATCTACACTGATATTACCAACTTGCCAGCCTCAATACACACAATTCAGTATATTGTTATAGATATATGTAAACTGTGGCCGTTAACGTGTATCCTATTTCACATCCAAACATTTCATCACAGACCACATCAGGCTTCAAATTCAGGTCAAATTGCCCACTGGTGGTGAAATATCCTATATCAACCAATTAAAGTCAGCCTGGTGCAATAACCCAGAAGAAGAAAGAAAGATGTGGTATCATCCTTCAGATTAGTCTGTGTGAGCAACAATGATAAAAGTTTACTGAGGGTGAAACAAAGCCATAACGGCGTGTTTAAAGGGTCTTAATTTATTTTCTTTGGGTAGAATTTAACTAGATAAAGTAACTTTGATCATGATGTGAAAATATGAGCACATACTTTGAGTTTTTTTTGTACCTCTTGAATATTGACTATATATCACACTGGGATATAATTTAAACAAAAAATTACATGTGTAAACAAAATATGTCTAAATTTTTCTTGTCATTTCAAATCTTGATCCATTTTGATTCCTTGATTAGGTGATACAGAATCACTGCCACGGAGTGTGTTGGTGTGTCACAGCAATGCAATTCCGATTCACACAACGAAGCTGAGGTGGTTTAATGTTTATCAATGAAGAAAATCACCGATCAACCTTCATAGAATATAATGTGAAACAAGAAAACCGGAATAGTACATTCATCAGATTGCCGATACCCAAAATGTGTTGTCTGATATATCTAGATAACAACGTGATGTAGAGACGCTATTTATTCGTCTTTGTACCGGTTATGCTCAGGAGAATGACATAGAATCATTATTATCTTGTGCAGAGAAGGTGTTGGTCTTGAGTTGAATTACCCTAAACTACATAAATGCTACCTTTCTACTATAGTACTATATATAAAAATTTGTTGTATTGTTGAGAAAATAATGCGATTCAAAAAGTTGTTTTGATCCTGGACAAGGGCACTGAAAACCATTAAAGAGATGTAAATGTATTTTCACACGTAAAGCTTGAAATCTACTGAACTTTTATTATTCAATCTGTTTCCTTTAGTTAAAAAATTGTAAAATTAAATCGGCGATCGTTATTTATTTTTGGAATGAAGGCGCATTAGGAGACTGTTACCAACAAATTCTGAGCTGACCTACTTTTGATGAAAAATTTCTGGTGATTTTTGATGAAAATCACTGGCGATTCTGACTTGGGCGGTGCCCCTCTTAATATAGGCAGAATTTCAACTGGGGGTGGGGATTTCCAAGAGTTCAATTCGCGTTCGAGTCCTAATGCCTACTCTACTTCGTAGGTCCTGTGACGTTAGTCACACTGCTCATGTCTAATAGTTATATTGCTAATAAACTCTTCCCTTTCGGCCTTCGCAAAATTGTTTAGTAGTTATATTTTAATTAAACCCTTCCCTTGGGCCTTCACTCAATAATTTTATGGTTATATTTTCAATAAACCCTTCCCTTACGGCCTTCGCACCCACTGACCAGTACTGCTCAGAATCTATACAGTTCTGATCATTTTGGGATGGAAATTGTCAGTTCTTGACTGCTCTGACTGTGCTCAGTTAATGACTTTAATTGTCTGAAGATTTCTAAGCGCAGAGTTGTACCACCCAGTTACTCTATAGAATCATCCAGTAACAGATGTATTAGTGCCTTTCTGAACGGTCAAAGCTTCCCTGTAGGAGAGATTGGGGTACACGGGTACACTGGGACATTTTTTTTACCCTTTTGCAAAAATATCTGCTAGTATTCTCCTGTAGAGTAGCCTTCTATGCTCTAGTTATGATTAATGCTTAGTATGACATAATCATAAAAAAAAATCTGAAATATCTGTTATACTTTTTTCTCATGAATTCATTTTTAAAAAGTACAAAAAGTGTCCCAGTCTGCCCCGGATATGGGTGCACTGGGACACCCAATGTGCTGCAGTGGAACAATAATCAAAATACATTTTATATCAAGTATATACTAATATGTTTTATAGGGGTTTGGAAGATTCAACAGCGATGGTTAAGTTAGTTGCAATTTTAGACCCCTGCTTTACATAAAATGTTTCCCGAAGGTTAAATTTGTGGAAAACAATGAAAGTGTTAGTAAAACTCATCAAATCCGTTAGAATTAGCCATTACTCATATCTAGGAAACAAAATAATGCAATTTAATAGCATGTTAGGATGAAAGTAAATTTCAGCATTTGATTATTATTGTCCCAGTCTGCCCGGGTGCATGATATATTTCGTTTTATGAAAAAAACTAATACCGACATCTGAGATGATAAATCGATATAATTAAATTGTACCTTTGTCCTCCCTCTCTCAGTAGTAACAAAACAGCAATGAAATACTGCTGAAAACTTGGTATAACAAAATATCATCCTCAGTCTTAAAAATTTACTTGGACTGCTCAAAAACTATTTTTTTGTCCCTAATTTTGTGCCAGTGACAGTTTTCACTTGTAATCAGTATAAAAGTTGTATGGGTGGTGGAGGCTTTCTGCTGATAATAATGTAATGTGCTTTCTGTCCTTGACATAGGAGCGAGGCGGCTTGTCCCACTGTGCCCCATGTCCCGCTATAACCAATCTCTCCTACATCGGAGATATGGCGTTTTCACCTCACCGCACCGGTATCTAGTTGAAAACTTATTTCTTTCTCAAACATAGGGTATCTATCAGTTTTGTCCTTTTTTTACTCAGTACTCATAAAACGTATCTGTAACATGTTTCATCTCATCATTGCTTTGAAGAAAAAAGAAACCATTAATAACGAGAAAATATACACGGTATCAGCTCACACCGTCATCTAAAATGGTGTACCGGTAGCTCGATATTTGATAAGTCAATGACGAAGAGCCGTGCCAACATTCCGAACGAAATACACCGTCAATTTATCAAAGCGTAATGTCTTTAATTCTTCACGGCTCGGGGCGATAATTCTCTTATCGCCCGCCAGACGTGTTCATGTCAGCGATACCCTTATTCAGCAGTGTTCAGCTCGACCACTTGACGGCGGGGGAGCCGGAAGAATAACTATTGGCCCTATTTACGTTCAAATTAGAGGTTCCAAGTTCACACGAATTAAAATAATACGACATTGGCAATGATACCCGATTTCGAGGAAAACCAGATACAAAATCAGGGTCTGTAGCCAAAAAACAATTACAGCTAACGCGTATGGGGAGGATTATTGGCCAGGCTGTGAATGTTTCTCTTCGGCACCCGCTGTGATCGAAGTGGCAGTTTTTGTGCTTGCCCGCCTTCAACAACCTCATATATACAGCGTTGCTGACCATCTTTCCTCGCCTCGGGATAGATAGAGTTTAGGGCCGGTTACAAGACTTGTCAATTTGTCCGCTACTTTGATTCGCCACTTCCCGTTTCTTGTATCCCTTCCACATGTTTCGATTTTTTATTTCTCAGAAAAGAACACAAAATTAAGGGTGCAGGTGCTGTGATTGACCATGGAACTCGCAGGTTAATAACATGGTTAAATGGAGGATACATTTTCACTTTCTACATTTTTATAGCAAAGAAATTAGAAAAGTTGAAGCAATGTAATAAATTAGTGTTATTCCCAGGTTATAAAAAAGGTAATGAATAATACCGGTACATTTAGTAAAGAAATAAAGTGAATTACAGAAAGAAAAAAACCTTTGGTAGACCTATAAACTAGTGTTATTGTTATTGGACCACACCTTAACATGGAGTGTTTTTTTAAGTACCTAATTAAGGTCTGTAGTAAAAAAAGCAATAAAAAACAAACAAAAAAACAACAACAGTAGTATACAAAGGCTAAATTGGCGCGCATTGACCTCAGAAATTTGCATATGACCTCTGTGACGTCACAGCGACAGCCAATCAGAAGCGAGTATTCTGTCACAGGGGTCATTGTGGGAGGTGGTGGTGGTGGGTTTAAGATGGCGGCCTGTGGGAGGTGGTGGTGGTGGGTTTAAGATGGCGGCTTGTGGGTGGTGGTGGTGGTGGGTTTAAGATGGCGGCCTGTGGGAGGTGGTGGTGGTGGGTTTAAGATGGCGGCCTGTGGGAGGTGGTGGTGGTGGGTTTAAGATGGCGGCCTGTGGGTGGTGGTGGTGGTGGGTTTAAGATGGCGGCCTGTGGGAGGTGGTGGTGGTGGGTTTAAGATGGCGGCCTGTGGGAGGTGGTGGTGGTGGGTTTAAGATGGCGGCCTGTGGGAGGTGGTGGTGGTGGGTTTAAGATGGCGGCCTGTGGGAGGTGGTGGTGGTGGGTTTAAGATGGCGGATTGTAGAAAAACGTATAAAAGGAGGCGATTTTTAGGGGTGGGGGTGTATTCATTGCACTACCAGCCTGCCTACCTGCCTGACTGACCTGACCAGCCTGCCTGCCTGCCTGTCTGCCTGCCTGCTTGCCTATCCGCTTGTATGAGACGAAAGCATGAGACGTGGAGAATATTTTCCCTGGGACCCAGCAGCACCTCCGGTTGAAGTCTTGCCTGAAGACGAGCGTGTCAGGGACATTTATCGACGTCACTGGGCTACCATACGCCATTGTTTTCACCGTGACCGTCGTCTATTGGACTTGTATAACTATCGACTGCAGGACCTCACGTATTTGTCTACCTATGCCGAGAACATTTTCACAGATCAGGTGACAGCGTTCAAGTTGAATATGACATTCGGGTACATTTTACGGCACAAGGAGACGGACCAGGTGCGGTATTATTATCCCAGCAATAATACCTATGTGTTTGATCAGCCGTTCACGGTGACGGATGCGATTTCTCTGGAGCCACTCATCGACCAACTGACTACGTTGGATCCATTGGAATGGGCCCGGTTGCAACGCCCCAATACCCAATGGCTTGTGGAAATGGTGACCAACGTCACATTTTTCGTCACGAAAATGAGAGATCATCCTATCGGTGCTCCTGTACTACTACCCCCGTGGTTGCTTCATCGACACGGCCTGTATGCATTAACAGCAGGGACACATGGGCCCTACAAAGACCGGAAATGTCTGTTTCGGTGTTTGGCCGTGCATGTGGACGAGTGTGATCCCCGGTCTTGTGACAGAGTGGCCAATGACTATTGGGAACAGTATTTACAGCAGCAAGACTTGGATAAGCGGCACTTCCGTGGAGTTCCGTTCAAGAATTTGGATGACGTGGAAACACTGTTCAACATCAATATCTTTGTATACCGATTACGATGCGAGGAGGATACATTTGTGGCTGAATTGGTTCGTCGTTCAACAGAACGGTATGCTGCTACGATGAAAGTCAATGTGTTCGACGACAATGGCGTGAGTCATTTTTCGCTGATCTACAATATGAGCCAGTACGCTCAGTCTTTCAGTTGTGCCCAATGCCATCGGGTGTTCAAAGAATCGTCCAAATTACATCGCCACGAGAAAATCTGTACGAACGTGGTGAAGCGAGTATATCCGGGTGGTGTGTATCATAATACGCCTACTATTTTCCAGGAACTGGCCGATGAGGGTCTCATCATACCGGAGCAGGACCGTTATTTTCCCTACCGGGCGTGTTACGATTTTGAGGCCCTGTTGGAGCCCATGGACATGTTTTCAGCGAAAACGCAGTGGACGCAGCGCCATATTCCTCTGAGTGTCAGTATTTCGAGCAACGTACCTGGTTATGACGCTGCTCCGGTGTGTTTCGTGTCCACTGGGGATTCCCATGAGTTGATCACCCGCATGATGGAGTATTTAGAGGAAGTCAGTGCGGCTAGTACAGAACTATTGGTGTCCAAGTTCCAGGACGTACTGGACCAACTGGACGATCGGATTCCTATACCGGGTGTAGCGTTTAGTGACGATGAAGAGTCCGAGTCGGAGTCGGAGCCCGAGTCGCAGCCCCTGCAGTCGCAGGATGTGCCTTTACCGAAACCGTATGCGGAGAAATTGAAAGTGCGCTTCCTACAATATCTAGGCCAGTTACCGGTGCTGGGTTTCAACTCGGGGCGATATGATTTGAACATGGTGAAGGAATTTCTTTACCCCTACTTGGCCCAGGCGAATACCATCAAGTCCGTCATCAAGAAGATCAATAATCATATGGCCCTCACTACCACATCACTGCATTTCCTGGATGTACGGAACTACTTAGCTCCTAATTATAGCTATGATCAGTGGGTGAAGGCGTATGACTGTGCACAAACCAAAGGGAGGTTCCCTTACACGTATATATCCACGCTCGACTGTTTGGAGGAAACACAGTTGCCACCCCGGCATGCGTTCTTTGATGATTTGAAGCAAGTGGAATGTCCCGAAGACACGTACCGGGAACTACAGCAGGTATGGAACGATCAACATATGCAGACCTTGCGAGATTTCCTGATATGGTATAATAACCTAGATGTAGTTCCTTTCCTGGAAGCGGCCGAGAAAATGGTTCAACTCTTTCGTCGTGAGATGCACGTCGATATCTTCAAGGAGTGCTTGAGTTTACCGGGTCTGGCGCTTCGCCATCTTTTTCAAGCGTGTCCTACGTACTTCTCGCTGATACAGCAAAAAGATGCAGACATGCATGATTGTCTAAAGCAGAACATTGTGGGCGGACCGAGTCTTATTTTTCACCGTTACCACGAGAAGGACGTCACTACTCTCCCCAGTGGAAAACCCTGTGCTAAGATCATCGGATGCGATGCCAATGCCTTGTACCTGTGGTCTCTGGCCCAACCTATGCCCAGTGGCCATTATACACGTTGCTTGGCGGAAGGTCGGCATTTTACACCGCAACGCACGCCCTACAAGCATCTGGCTGATCAGTGGTTGGATTGGGAAGCCTATCGACGGGGAATTACTATACGACACCAAACCAACGCCACAGAGAAGCGCATAGGAGATCGTCGACTCCCCATCGATGGGTTTGCCCTGGTGGGTAGGACACCGACCGTATTCCAATTTTACGGTTGCTATTGGCACGGCCACGGATGTCATTTCAGCGCTGGACGCTTCAACGAAAGACGTGGAAAATCGGCAGAAGAATTACGGGAAGAAGTGGTGGAGAACGGTGATTATGTGAAAGAGAGAGGATACCATCTGATCGAAATGTGGGAGTGTGAATTTCACACCATGTGCCAGGCCCTGCCCCATTTACGGCGTTTCCTAAAAGAGCGCGAGTACCCCTTGAGTCGTCGGCGACTCCTGAGTCTGCCACAGATGTTCGACGCCATTCGTTCGGGGGACCTCTACGGCTTTGTCGAATGTGATTTGCATGTTCCCGACACTCTCAAGCCCCTCTTCGCCCAGTGTCCTCCCATCTTTAAGAACACGCTGGTGGGTCGGGATGATATTGGGGACACCATGAGGGCCTATGCGGAGCAACACGAGTGTTTGCCTCAACCTCGACGGATGTTGATTGGTAGTATGTGGGCCGAGAAAATCTTGCTGGGCACTCCCTTACTGCAGTGGTACATGAACCACGGTTTGGAAATTACCCAGATATACCAAGTGATACAGTACGTACCCCACGCCTGTTTTGCGGAGAATGCCGACATCGTGACGTCGGCCCGTCGTCAAGGTGATCAAGACCCGAGTCAGGCCATCATCGGTGAATCTTGGAAGTTGACGGGCAATGGGTATTACGGAAAAACAGTCACGAACCAGGATAAGCACGTGAACGTGAACATTTGTACTACTGCCCAAGCCCGCAAAAAAGTGAATTCTCCTCTGTTTCGGTCCGTGGACGTCATTGATGACGACACCTATGAAGTCACTTCAGCCAAGAAGACTATCCGTTACAACCTACCCCTGCAGATTGGATGTATGGTATACCAGGTGGCCAAGCTGAGGATGCTGCAGTTTCTGTATGATTTCATGGGTGTGTATTTTAATCCATCAGACTGGCAACTCATGGAGATGGATACGGACTCGGCCTACATGGCCGTCTCTAATGCGGATTAGGAGTCCCTGGTGAAACCGGAGTTACGTACCCAGTATGAAGCGGAGCGGGACCAGTGGCTACCTCGACGTGACCATTACCAGTACGATAAGCGTACGCCGGGTCTCTTCAAGCTGGAGTGGAGTGGGGATGCTATGATTGGTCTCTCCTCCAAAACGTATTACTGTTACGGGGGAGACGAAAATAAGTTTAGCTGCAAAGGGGTGAGCCGGCGCGATCCCAACATCGACAAAGCCTTGTACTTGAACGTGCTGCAAAGCCAGGCCAGTCCGAGTGGCACTAACAGAGGATTTCGGGTGGTGGACCACCAGATGCGGACGTACATTCAGCAACGAGACGCCTTTACTTTCTTTTACCCGAAACGGAAAGTGTTGGCCGATGGTGTGAGCACCACTTACTTGGACTTGTGAACAATGTCGAACTATAACTGTTGATACACGAGTTAAAAACTGTAAAAGTCAGGATGGCCGAGTGGTTTAAGGCGCCGGTATTAAGTGCTGGTCGGCGAAGAGCTGGCGTAGGTTCGAATCCTACTCCTGACAGAATTTTTTTGGACCTTAACCCTACTATTTGTACTCTGTATTCTATTTGTACATATTCTACCTTCTTGTTGACTTAAATAAAAAAAGTCAAACCCTCATTTTTGTGTTTTTTCATCAATTTTTATTGAACATCAATGAACGTCAGAACAACAACGTCATAACAATAACGTGATAAAAAAAACAAGTGGCCTGCGCGCAGTGCATTTAAGTTAACCAGAGAAATGGAGCATGCACATTAAAACGAGAGGCCGTCCAGTCATAGACGAGGACATCACGGTCTTCGGCTTGACAATAATAATCAAACATGTGTACGATGGTTGGCATAGAATGTCCTCTACTCCGGTGAGTGAGATAAAATACACAGTACTGTCCGCACACACTACTCAAGGGTCCTTGTAATCTTTGAGTATTCCAACGCCACATTGTAGTAGAGACGTCCATGAATTTCACCAAATCGGGATGTAGGGGTGCAAGTCCGTAGGAATCGAAGTATTCGCCTTGGCCTAGGGTGTCCACGTACACAGCTACCCAATGTTCACCGGGTCGAGACCCCGGGTCTGTATTCAGGATGTAGGCTGCTGGGGTGATGGAGTGGGTGGGAAACACATTGCGTGGAAACACACCTCGAAAGGGGATCTTAGGATCTCGCTGGAGTA